>LKNJ01001159.1:0-104659 GCA_002120245.1 Maccullochella peelii
TCGTGATCTGTGGTTGCGGAGCCTAGATCTGTGATGCGGGCCATCCACTGCCCCCGTGCTGCTGCTCGGCAGTTGCTACTGTTATTGTTATTTTTGGACTTATTATTAGTATTACTACCATCACATTGCTACTACTTTTATTGTATTAACATTAATACTATTTCCAATACTGCTATTTTACATCTGTATGTAGAACTGAACTGCGCTGTGCAAGTGCATGTTCACTTTCCTCATGCTCGCTCTCGCTCTCGCTCTCCCCTCTCTCTCAACCCAACCGGTCGAGGCAGATGACCGCCCACCCAGAGCCTGGTTCTGCTCGAGGTTTCTCCCTGTTAAAGGGAGTTTTTCCTTGCCACTGTTGCTTGTGCTGCTCTTGGTGGGAATTGTTGGGTCTCTGTACACATAAGGAGTCGGTCTAGACCTGCTCTTTATGACAAATTGCCCTGAGATAACGTTGTTATGATATGGCGCTATATAAATAAAACTGAATTGAATTGAATTGACATACAATATTATCTTTGTGGCAACTTCCACAAAGTAGAATAATGAATCCAGGAATCCCCTCAGAAACCAAGGGGGTCATGTGAAATGCTCCAAAAGTATCAAACTGTAAAAATACGCTCCCTCCCCTGAGCTTATTTTCTTTAAGTATGTGTCATGTGCCTGAGTTAATCTAGCTTTCCCTCAGTCTGCAAGCAAAGGGCCCCTCAGGAAACACCTGCTGGAGGTAAAGCAATGCTCCGGGATTTCCAAAGGAAAAGGTGTTGAGAGAAACTTAATCCAGCGACGCGGCTGTGGGGGGGGGGGCTGTTTGCGAGGAAAGTCTAGCGGCAGTCTTGGAGAAAACGGACCCCTCAGTGCTCACATACCTGACATACTTAAGAGATTCTCTGAGCTGAGCTACACAAGCTGACACCAAACATTGATCATCTTAACCATGACCTACATTGAATCTCATCGCAAATGAATGCAGCCTCTTTCTGATACGATGTGAAAAATAAACATTTAATTATGTCATATTGTTGCCTGTGATCGTGGTACTGTCAGTCCCTGTAGTGTACCTCAATATGTACAGTCAGTGGTAGAGGAAGTATTCAGATCCTTTAGTTAGAATAAGTGAAAGTAGTAATACCACAGTGTAAAAATACTCCATTATAAGTGAAAGTCTTGTATTGAAAATGTTACTTAAAGCTGCACATATCAAAATTTGACACGACTGATCCATCCATACATCTTTATTATATCCACATTATGATGTCACCCCATGAATGGAGTCAAATCTGTTCTGTCCTTCTTCCATTTCTGGTGAAATATAAACCATCAGGCACGCCTCATGATAACGTCTGTGGAATGGAATCTATTGTGATAATCATGAAACCATTATCGTGAAGTTAAGACTGAATCACTGAGGCTATTAAAACTCATGTCTGCGCTCATTCTACGGTCTGTGTACACAGCTACCTTCTATTGTCTATTTGTTACTCTTCAAAGATCATTTGCTATCCATCTATTCTTTCAGGACAATATTAGCAGCCTTTTAAGTGTGGTCGGCTTTATGTGTTTGAATAAAAGTCTGGGTTTCTATGAAGCGTGACTGCGACTGAGGGAGAACCTCTCCTTGGGATAAAGTCACATTGTGGCCTCTGGTGAGATAACATGCCCCACCACACACCTGGTATCTCATGCCAGACCGCAGCTGCTGTGTTTCCACACCACGTTACCATGGATGTGGCTTGCAAACACTGAGGTCTGTGGGGACATAAGACTCACACTCCTTCTCTTCCATATACTAAACACACACACATCTCCTCACGCGTCAGTGAGTGGGTCACATTAGTAAAGAAATTGGCAGGGTATAGTACAGAATCGTTGAACCGCAGTCACACAAAGAAAGACTGCATCAAAAGAGAGTTTACTCTCACTCATGAGCATAAAGGAGTCGTTTCACCAAATCTGCTTTTCTATGTAATGCCCTTTCAGTGCAGTGAGACATTCACAAAATAGTTTAGTGAAAGTACCTTGAGGAGAAAACATTTTCGAGCCTTTAATGATGGTTTCTGATTACATTATGTGATCGTCTGTAAATATGACTCCAGCTTCAACGCAGGTGTATGGGAAACATATCAGTTTCCTCTACCAGAGGTGGGACCAAGTCATTGTTTTGCAAATCAGAAGTAAGTCTTAAGTCTAGTCCAAGCCATAAACTTTGTGTTTCAAGTCCCAAACAAGTCATTATGACCCCTTCACTAAATGTAATACCAGTTAACAATTTTAAACAGAGGAACAGTTAGTATAGGACATGTACAGACATAATGAATGTGTATTAAAATGTACATATATATATATTACTTTCAAATAGACTTTAGGACATTTAAAAGCAAACTGATCTGATGATGGGTGTGCCTGGTTTGTTATTCCTGCGACACAATTACTGTACAGTCATGACTCCTGTGTAATTTCCAAGCTGAAAGTTTTGCATGATACCATCTGCTTTTTATTGACCATGCACGCACCTTTACCTCTTGCTTGTGCTGCGTGATTGGCTGCTGCTGATTAATTTGCTTTAACACTTTTTTTATAACGTCATTTTTAATCTTTGGCTTGGAGAAGATATGATGTCATTTTAATTGCCATGTATAAAGTCCAAGTGAAGTCACTGGTGTTCAAGTCAAAGCCAAGTTGCAAGTATTTTTGGATTTTGTCAAGTCATCAGATTCATGGCTTGAGTCTGACCCGAGTTCACGTCATGTGACTCAGGTTCACGCCTCTGTCCTCTACAGTACCTCTGATCTTGACCCCACTTATGGCATCACCAACAGACAAGGCCAAAACATGACTAAATGACAAGTGACATTACATGGAGAGTCTTCTCTTTACTGCTGCTTTTGTTTTAATGGAACTAATGGTAATCCAGAGGAAGAAGAGATAATTGTGAGGATAAATTGGGTAACACAGGCCTTCTGACACAGAGTAAAACAATTTTAAAGCAAATTATAAACACACAACAAATAGGCCCTCATTGTAGTGTTGATCTGTGCAGCTGAATAGAAATTGTGTTGTTTGGTCTCAGCAACTGATGACATGGCCCTGACTAGGCACATGCAATCTCTGCAAACAGTATAGTTCAGTGCAATTAGCTGGGCCTGTTAAGTGGTGCATAGCAACAATGCAAAATAAACATGAACCTAAGTTACAGTGGCTTCTTCTGACTCCTAACAAAAATGCATTATCATATTTATATTCTTTATTAAAGGGTAAATTATATGTATTAATATGTATTAATATTTATAAAGATATGCATACATATATTGTCCTTATACTTCAATTTGTATGGTGTTTCTCCCCTCTATATTTAATAGCTTGGTTAGATATTTGAATGAGCATTATTGTAAGAGTACTACCCTTTTACTGCATCTTTACATGGACATACAGGTGAAATACCGACACCTGCTGGACAGATATTGGAAATGCAACCCGTCTTTTGTGAGCAGCCCAGAAACTATTTAACGCTTTCCATTGGTTTAAATTCAAGAGAGCGCTATTTGATTGGTCACAGTATTTTCTGTCGGCCAATCGGCGTTTTTGTTTACAACTACATACAAAGGTCATAGTTCAGGAAAATATAAGGCGACACAACTAGCTAGCAAGGCAGGAAAAGCCGTGGGGACAACGGTTAGGAGGGAGTAACTTTAGGAAATCTACAGTTCAAAGAAAATGAATGATTTAGACGCATAACCACGCTTCGTATTTTCTCCGACGATGCTGTGTTTGGGTGTAAATGTGGTGAGGACGTCGCTGTCTTTACGAAAGGTTGGTAGCTAACCTAACGGTAGTGTAGAGCTAACGGTACATAGCTACTAAACTAGCATATGTTATTCATAATCCTAGGAGATCTGACAGGTTGACTTTGACCTTTTATTTGTTCACAACTGGTAGTAACATTTTAAGAAAATACACCGTATTGTTTCTTTTTTAATTTTAATTAGTAAGACAGAATAATGGTACATCTGAGTTAGCCTAACGTTAGCGTTAACTTCCATTGGATGTTTACACCTTGAACTTTACTGATGACATTCAGATTAGAGTCTTTGTTATTTCCTCAGTTTTTATCTGTCAACGTGTTTCGGCTGACTTCGGCAGTGATAATAATTACATTGAAGTTTAAACATTAATGCACGTGTTCGTCTTTAAAATGATATTTCGTTATAAGAGAGGCACAGACTAGGTCAATGTTATGTCTAGAAAGAATTTAATAGAGTTATGTGTACTGAGCTGTATATAACAGACCTCTCTCACAGTGCAAATTTCGACTTGAGAAACTCAGGTTTTGCTAATGATAATAATAATGAAGTTAGGTGTGCCAGTGTCCTTTTATTGGTCCTGCCTGCCCACTTGTATGTGGTACTGGGACACCTAAATGGAACAGAGCAGTACTATACAGCTGTGATTGTCCTGCTGTTACTATTCAAACTGTCTGCACTGAAACTTTAGATTCAAGATTCAAACTTTATGGACATATGCTCAGAGAACAACCTGCACTGCATAGTAGTTTGCTGTCCTCTGTAACTGCTATCCATAAAAGAAAATACTTAAAGGAAAAGGTTAGAACAGAAGAATACAAAATTAGGGAAGCAAGATGTTATCAAAGTTTAAGATTAATCTCATAACATATATTCTACTGGTTTTCAGCTGTGCATCCTCTCCCTGCTAAACCTGAGACATCAGTTCTATCATTACCCTCTGCAGTCGTGGAGCGGAGTTCAACACAGCGGCACCGTTCGCTGCCTCTCTACTGGTCCAGATTCACCTGCTCCTCCCACACTAACTGACTCCTCTGAGTGCACTGAACCAGAACCCAGCCACAGTACCTCTGCCTGGTCTCCTGACCAAGGTCCACCGCCTGCTCCCACCCACTGCTGCATGAGTGGCTGTCATAACTGTGTTTGGATTGAACATGCAGAGCAGCTGTTGGCGTACTACCACGACGGAGGCAACCGGGCGCTCGCCGCTATTGAGGAGAACGTCCTCGACGAGAACCTTAAAACCTACCTGAAGATGGAGATCAGACTCTTGAAAAAGACGTGACTGATGTACTTACTGCACAGTGCTGACATGGAAGATTACGTGTTATGAGCGTTCTTATGTAAGACCCTTTTCATTGACTGAGTGTAAGCACGTTATAACACACTCCAGTCACCGATTTTACCGCCACATTTTCACTTCCTCCTCCTGTGGGTCACACAGTTCATGTCTGCAGAACCTTTCAGAGAACTGACACAAGCTACCAGGTCTGCATGTGAAAAGTAAAGGTAGCTGTCACCTGTCCTGCCTGATGGACAAAACATTCAGCTGTAGCTAATTGTAAAACGGTTAAAGGATAATTCCAGTTTATCACAATTTGGATATTATTATGGTAACTTTGTCCATCATGTCTATCAGTAATGATAACATTGTACTCACCAAAATAATTGCAGAGATCTTAGAACAGGGACACATTGCTATATTCAGTTCAATTAAATTCTATCTATATAGCACCAAATCATAATGAGTTATGCCAGGGCACTTTTCATATAGAGCAGGTCTAGACCGACTCTTTATAAAGACCGCTTTCTTTATAACAACGGCACACAGGGCAAGAAACAAACGCAGTGAGACAATCAGACGGGTTGTACACAAACTAGTCTGACTCACAGGAAGTAGGCCATGGGTATAAGCCTGCCATTGGCTGACTATTTCAGTCGGAATTCTCCTCCCCTTCCGCCGTCTGCGTTTTACTGTTTTCAAAGTCCCCGTCGCTACTTGAAACAACAGCAACCTCTGAGCTAGCAGCCTACACGCTGAAAATGACTGCAATTTCTCTAATGCCAAACATCAGAGAAATCAGACCTAGGTTGTTTGAAACTGGAATTATTCTTTAGGCAGCAACTTGAAACGTAACCGACAAGCCCAACCTGTTAACTTCAGGAATGCCTGCTTTATTACGTATGGCTTGAAGTGGTGGGTTGCAGATATTGCAGTTGTTACTGTAAGAAAATGAACACGTCAGGTAATGTCTTTGGGCCTCATTAGGAAATCCATTTGGTTTATTTTTACTTTTATTTTCTTCATGTTTTACTGTTTGATGCAGTAATCTGTGACCAATTGATTCTTTGTCATATTCCTTTAGTCATGAAGCACATTTGCACAATTGTTTTATTTATCAGTTTGCGTGAAGTTTGAATTGAAGTGTTAAAAGTATATTTTTATGTGTTTACTGATCATTTGCATTATATTTAAGAGTATTTAAGTGATGTATTTGAAATTTATTTTTAAGTTTGTTAAATAAATGGTCTTTCTAACAAACCGTTTTCCTCGGCATCGCTTCAGCACAAGGACGGGCCACTAGAGAGTGCTAGATAGACATCAAACTGTCTGTCTGCTCTCATGAGGATAAAATCATTTGGCTGATCCTCTTAACTTGTTCATTTCATCATTGTGTGGATTTATCCAATGTGCCCAACCGGCTCCATTTCAGGAATGGTTGTGAAGTGTCTGACTGTATTTCCTACAATAAAAACATAGGAGTGGTTTTCAGACAGAACACTTGAATGAAAACAAAATCTTTCAGCATATTCAAGAATTGGTTGCCTTTTAAGAGATCAAAGTTTTCAACCTAATAATTGTACAAACTAATATATGTAAATAAGTTCAATTTTGACTGTCTAAATGTACATTTTGTAATTTAAAATGTATAAACATGGGTATTTGACGAATGAAGGAGGCCTCTTGCAGACCAGAAGTAACAGCCTGATGGATCATGTCAGAAAAGAAGGAGAGCACGTTCAGATCTGCCCTGTTAGAATGACGTGTTTCAGTCAGCCGAGGTGAATCCAGCCTGCTGCCTGAGCATCTCACAATCTCTCAGGGCCACTTTCTGAGGTGATGGTGACCCTGATCTCCCTGACTGAGACAGCAGTAGTCTGGTAAGAGTGATGCACTGTAAGTCCTGATTACACCGGTGCCAGTGGGCAGCTCCAGCCTGCATATTCTTTGATCTGGGTTATGCGGGGGATTACAAATGAGGCGTTTCACAGATCGTATACAGAACACTGTACCCGACAATGCTGACGTGATGGAAAAAACCTCAAGACACCGCTGCCACGTGTCGCTCTGCTTCTCCCAGCATGAAGCTATATCTGATCACACGAGTCAAATGTAGACACGGTCAACTCAGTTCTTTAGGTTACTGAGGGGAGTCAAGTTTCGAAATGTTTGCACGGCTACATACATACACAATTTGTATTACTCCATGACATTCAATTCATTTACTAATCACAGACAATATAATTAGCCTCCCTGATGTCGACTGATGTTTTCTTTTCATTGGCAGCTACCTAAAAAGCAGTAAAAATACCCCATAGATCTTGCACAGATTTTAACCCTTTTTTCTGTCATATGATAGTGGTCAATCACTCGTCAATAGTGTGCAAAGAGCCGGTCACATGTGCCCTCATGCCCTCCTGCTGAGAGCTCAGGGGTCATCAGGAGCGGCTGGATGGACGCCGCCTCACGGCAGTGACGACAAACAATGAGCCCCTCCCACTGCATATCTAAAAAAAAAGACAAAGACTGGGATAAATCAGTTTGATGTGACTGTTAGCTAGCCCTTATATTGAGTAAGGTGAGCATTGAGATTGAAGGAACAAAACCCGAAAAGTGTCACATGATGAAATGATCAGTTCAAGTCTCCATGCTCTGATTTCTACATTAGGGAGACTTTCGATGTTTGTAGATGTGGATTTGGATGGCACAATCTAAACTCTGTTTGAGGTAAAGGGTGCTCTACTGATTTTACACGTGAAGGTCACTTTCCTCATCATAAGGAGTACTAGTAGGCTGTGAAAACATTTCTTTAATGTCTTATAAAATAACCCCGATGATGCAAAAATGGAGTTTGAAAGACGTGGGCATGAAACAGGCAAAGAGGCTCTAATGAGAGATGCTGAGAAGTTGCATTGGAATTGTAGGATCCATACACTTTGGAACTTGACCCATAGAAAGTCAAAATATCTGAGTCTTTGCTGCAGTAATTTGGAGCATGTTTTTTTTGTATCTGTCTCTTGCAAGTATCCAAACTGTATGGAAGTATGGAGTATGTCTTTAAGGCAAAAGGATGCAGTGGGCCCTGATTAGCAGCATATTGACTGATTTTAGGTGTGGAGGCTGGTGTTGGATTATTGCTCTGCTAAATGGAGGGCACTCTCACTGCAGGGAATTACACTGAAACGTACATTAAGATGATCTAAGAGACTTTTGCAGGATGGAGGATTGAAGGGTTTTGCCTGAAGCAGATGGTGAGACAATTGCATAACAAAGAGAGAGATCCATAATCTGCATCCACATATTCCAGGCTGTATTATCTCATGTATCCTATTGTCTCCAATCAGTGATTTGATTAGCATTACAGAGTGCTTTCTTGAATTTTCTGGAGACATATATTACAGTAGCCTGTATCATGCTTTGGGTATGTCAAACAAATCGAACAAGATCAAAATGAACAGCTTACATCCTGTTTTTCTTTCTTTTTTTTAAATGTAAATCACATTGAATTTGTGTATGAAATGAGCTATACAAATAAACTTCCCTTGCCTTAGTGTCATCACAACTACTGTATAGTATCAAAAGTGGATAAACAGAAAGTATGTAAAATTATTTGTATTTATTGTAATGATTTCCAAATCAAAAATTTTCATCCAGAATCCACACTAAGTCCTAGAAAACTGACATATATCTAAAATTATTCTATAAACCCTAATCTAGCTACATAATGACACTGTGCACAGCACGTCAGCATGACATTACCAATACAGCCTCACCCTCTTTGACCCAAACCCCATACATGTCAACTGTTGACATTAGAGCAGGGGGGCGGTGCGTTCCTAATCCTCTGTGGGGCTCAGCATATAAGAGGGGCCCTAAGCCCCGACTGGCCCTCACAGCAAGCCTAGCATAGAACTCCACTCATCTGCTAGACAGAGCAGCGCTGCGCTCACACCCACTCGTCTGGCTGTCCTTCACCCAAGCAGCCGGTGAGTACATCACCACCACGACAACAAACAATGCTATTTTTGAGATTCTTTGGATTAATTATAGTGGTAGTAAACAATGTGAAAGACAGCGGATGATTGATGTTTTTAGTCTGGAGCTGCATGGAAGTCAATGGATATTATGGATATTGCTTTTCATTTTTTACAGTTTCTTTAAAAATGTTGGCTGATCATAATGTGAGTGAACATATGAAAATAAGATACCACTTGATGTCTTGCTGTGTTGCAGATAACACAAGATTTATTCCAAAATTCCAGATAGGTTGTTTGAGCCCTCTGACCTCTGCCAGGATTCAAACTGTAGTGCAGTGAAGATCTGAAAACAACGACAACAATTCTTTAGCAAAAGTGGACCTACAGCGTAGTGCATCAGCCTGTTTCATAAAAGGCCTACAGTGCATTAGTTAGTGCCATAGATCAGACTTCTGTGCAAATATTCTCTGGAGGTATTTTTTCTTTTTTTTTTTTTACACTAAATGAAGGTTTCAGGAAAAAATATTAAAACCGTCTTTAATTGAATACATTGTGTAGTAAGTGGAGGACAGCGGTTCTTGTTTACTTTGTTTATCAGGCATTTTTGGTCTCCTTTATGAATCATATGATGTGGGTTTTGGCACTGATATAATAATAAATAATAAAATCTTAATTATGAATCTAGATAAAAATAAATGTTGTCCAAGCACAATCAGCCTGCATAGAAATATCTGATCAAATTCAATTCAATTCAATTCAGTTTTATTTATATAGCGCCATATCATAACAACGTTATCTCAGGGCACTTTGTCATAAAGAGCAGGTCTAGACCGACTCCTTATGTGTACAGAGACCCAACAATTCCCACCAAGAGCAGCACAAGCAACAGTGGCAAGGAAAAACTCCCTTTTCATTATAAATGTTACCAGAACTTTTCAGCTTTTTAATTCTCAGTGCTCCAGAGGTTCAATACCTTGCCTTATAAAGGATTTGCTAATGCTGTTAAGATCAAGGATGCAACTTATTTTCAATATACAGAATCTTAATTCTAGAGCTTTGAAGATATTTTATGAGTGAAAGTGGTTGCAGCAGCACCATCTTCAAGCAGATAAAATGGTTATTGGTCATTGGACATGAAAAGGCTGGATTTCCTACAAGAGTGGACAAACCAACCACTTCAAAAATACATATATGCTACACATGTCAACACGTTTAAATTTATATTTTGATATAAAATTACTGAGTATATTTTGCATGAACAAAGTTCGTTAGGCTATGGTTACACTCAATCACATTATTATTGAACCACTATAACCACATTAACAGTAATGGTCAAGACTTATTCAGGACGGTCATTGTTATTGGGACACGGTGAGCGGATTGATCATTTAGACCCTCAGTGCGTGCTCAGCATATCTGCTGTGTCGTCCTTGCTCTAACGAGATTACATGTGGACGGCCGGCTTGAAACGGGGGGGCTACTTATTAACTTGAGCCAGGGATTATGGGAAAATTGGGTCATCCTCACAGAACACGCTGCAAGGTAGTCCATCTCAGACATTCAATCACTGGGAAATATGAGTGTAAATCCCGCCTGGTGCTTGTCAGACCAGTAAGAGGATTAAGGCCTGTAATGTCACACAGAGGTGACAGAGGCTGCAAGCTAACTGTTACATGAAATTAATGGTTAAATAGAACATCTTAAATGACACCTTGCTGCACACAAAAGGCATTTACAGAAGCTAAACAGGTGGAACTGGCTCATTCCTTCCATCTTGGATGAATTATCTGACTTTTTCTTTCTCCTTTCCAAAATGAAAAGATATCATCACGACGACTACGCTTCAGAGAGGTGTCTCTAAAGCCAACAGCCTGCACACAGGTATCATAACTGCTCAAAATGAATCTTGAGCCGCCCAAAGCTGAGATCAAGTCGGCCACCCGTGTCACCGGAGGCCCCGCCACCCCACGCAAGGGGCCGCCCAAGTTCAAGCAGAGGCAGACCCGTCAGTTCAAGAGCAAGCCTCCGAAGAAGGGAATCCAGGGGTATGCCTTGAATGATGCACATTTTTTCTTTAGAGGTTTAGAAACAATGGCAAGTTAAAGTGTGTAATTTCTTTTTCTTTGCAGTTTTGGTGACGATATCCCTGGCATGGAGGGCTTAGGCACAGGTGAGTTCACTTTAGGTTTTAAAATGCATTTCATACTTGTTTACTATGATCTGCAGGGGCCTGAACAAACTCAGATCCCTGTCTTTTTTTGCAGACATCACCGTCATTTGCCCCTGGGAGGCCTTCAATCACCTGGAGCTGCACGAGCTGGCCCAGTACGGCATCATCTGAGCCTTCCTGCATCTCCCTGCAATCCTCTGAGGATTACAGGCCACGTCCATGCACTTCAAACCATCTGCCTCAGGCTCCATCTCTTAACTTTCAATGGAACTATTCCAAACAAACTACCATAATGAACTGTAACAAACACAAAAAATGGAAAAAGAGAAAAAAGATCTCCAAAAAAAAAAATTACCTTCTATCCTCTTTCACCGGATTCTTCTTCTGATTCTGCAGTTCACACAACTTCTGCTCATGTTTAGGATCTTTTGATTTGATTGAGCTTCACTAGCTCTGCACTGTTGCTCTAAACTACCAGCATCCTTTTCTCTTCTCTTGCTGTCCTACTTTTTCCTCCTTTCCAATTCTTTTCTATTCTTCTCACAGACAAAACATGAAACTTACGCAAGCAAGGCAGCCTCAAATTGAGTTTAAGTGACAAACCCGTGAAGTGGGTGGGTTCCCATTTCATGTGCTTTGGCACCTCTTTCGCCATCTGAAAGGCTAGTCCATCAACGCCGAACATATAAAATAAAAAACTTGAATTCTGTAGAGACTGGACACCAGCTTTCCATTGCTGAGCGTAACCTTTCAGTGGGATAACGCTAATAATCATCAGAAATCCCTCTTTTCCCTCTGTTTTGATCAACCTTTAACTGCACCCATCTTGCCCAGGATACAGAAATATTTTCTCTAAATGTTCTACCATCATAATATGTGGCAGTCTGATGCATGTGGGGAAGAGTTCACAGGAAAGAAATCTTAAAAACCATCTCAGCAGAGAATATATTGGCAGGGCAGTAGTGTGTTTCATCATTTGCCCACATTGACATCTCATCTTCCATCATTGTGTTACCTTGTGTTAACGTTAGTTTCATATCTCTTCTTATTTGTAAATCTCCCTTGTATAATATGAATGTATATGAAAGTATATATTGTATGTTTATTTCTCATACTTTCACACGACACTGTTGTGCCCTGTGTGTTTATATTTGTGTTTTTAAGATCATTATTTTAGCTCTCTTTTGTCGTTATCTTGTAGATTAAGACATTTTACATTTTTCCTCATTGTCCTTCATCTTCCATCATTCAGTCACATCGATTTGCTTTTGATTTCATCATCATTTCATCTCCATTGTCCTCTTCATCATCACTGATCTGTCATTCTGTTCATGTTCACAATGAAGTATCGCCCTCCTCAGTCAAACTTGTACCAATCTGTTGTTCACATAAGATCAATGCATGCACACCTTTAATGTAATGTCATTTCTGTAATCCTGACTTTATCTTTCAGACCATTTTTCTAATCAACAAGATAATAGCAAAGAAGTTGATAACTTTTCTCTGATGATATAAAGCTGGTGTTGGAAGAGCTGGTGGATTCTTCTTCTAATTGTGTTTACAGTGATTGTACTGCAGTAGTGAGGGATGGCAGAGGGATGAGTGGGATGGATGTTTCAGTACACACTCAGATCTGAAGCGATGTGTAATGGAGCTTTGACCTCTCTACAGGATGAGGGAAAAAAATAAAGCATAAAAAGAGGAAAATACAAATGGAGATTTATTTATTCTCATCAAAATTGTTCCCTGGATGATGAGTTTGTGTCTTACTTTTGATACTGATCAATCTTTATTTGGGCATCAAAAGTAGGGTTGGGTGATATGATCTTTAAGAACAATATGATTTGCAATGTGGAAAAGCAGGCCTGAACCTTTAAGACCAGAAACACACACACACACACACACACACACACATCACATAATGTAAACAACATCAATCGCATTACAACTTTTTAAGATTATTGCAACTCATTTAATAGATTAACATAGTAACAGGAAAAGGGAAATTTATACATTGATATTATAAACATATCACCTTACCAAAAATAGCCTAAAATATATGATACTTTGTTCTATTAAAGTAAAAAAGTACTGTTATAACCAAAGTTGAGCATTTCCCTGTTAACATTAGGCCTGCCAGTTAATGCTAAGCAAGTGGGAAAGGTGTGCACTCATTCACCTGTGGTGACAAAAATTACATATAATGCGCATGTGCATTGTGTATGTACCCTGTGCCTCCAAGTTCCCATTAAATACAGTGCACACAGCAGTCAGGGCCACACATTTTCAAATAATCAAATGATGTGTTCAGCAGTTACCCAGTTGGTAATCCAACCTTGGTCCTGCCCTGCATATATTTCCAATATTTTACAACATCATTTGATGTTTGTGGCTTCGCAGTGTCTTTTACATTGTAGCTATTGTACAATATGTAAAACCCGGCAATTAACAAGAAAGCGGATCGTGCGTTTCCAGCAAAAAAAAAGCTTGTTTCGGCCGTGGTCGGTTCCGTGTGGGACCGGTGGGAAACGGTCGGACGCTAATGTCTGCAACACCCGGTGTTTGAGTTGTGGGATGGAGTTTCGTTGACAGACAGCAACGCTACGTGAATTTTGTATTTAGTGTGTCTGTCTACTAACACAGCGATATCTATTGGGGGCACTCACCCGAGCAACATGGCAGATAATATTGTAAGTATAACGGCAGGTTGTATTAACTGCAGTGAGGGGTCGACTCGGCTAACGTTAGCTAGCTGGTTAGCCGAAGTCCGGAGTGATGAGGCAGCAGAATTAGCTTGGTAGCTAACGTCCGCTCGCTGTCATTAGCAAAGAGTGACCGGGGCCTTTTTTGGCAACCGGCTAATCTTAGCTCTTTGGCTAGCTGACGACATCCGAATAAAAAGGGGCATCGTTGGCTAACGGGAATGCTGCATAACCGGCTCAAATTCGGTTTTAAAAATGCCTGAAATATTGTTTAGCATGCTCAGCTCATTAGCCAAACATTAGCTTGAATGTGCTCGGGGATGTAATGGAAGCCAAGGTGTTGTTGATCCACTAAAAGTGATATTTTGTTTACCGTGAATAAGCCCCTACACTGATACACAAGTTACACAACATCTTTATGTTACAAGCCCTTTAAGGAAAAGTAGAGGCTCATAAGCTAACGTTAACATTACTTTTTTGCACTGTCATCGTTGTCATAATATCCTGACACTGACACCACTGTAAAGAGGGGGAGAAGAGGGGGTGTAGGGCCCTTGTTGTGACTGACAGGTGTTGGGAAGTCATATTGAAACAGTATGAAGTCCACATTATTTTGGTTTATGAGCAGCTAACAATGGAGCTTTCCATCCCAGTTGTTTGACCTGGCAACTGAATATAGTTTGTGTGTTTGTCTTTTTTAGGTCATCAGGGTACAATCCCCAGATGGGATGAAGAAAATTCCTTCTACCAAGAGGGAGACAGCTGCTGCTTTTTTAAAGAAGGTACCGTGTGTGAAACATAACAGTTTTCAAGTCAGAATGGGTGCTGTCAAATTCACACATCTCTCAATTTTTTAGTCATTCTCTCAAGAGTACAACATGTACACCATATCTTGTAAGTGTACTATTGCTGCAGTAAGTTCCCTGGATTTTGCCTGTCCCTGCGCATTGTTCATTTATGTTACAAGCTGTGCAGAAAGTACCAGAGCTGGTCAGTCCTGCACTGCTCCTGTGTGCCCTGCTGGCTTCCACTACTGACATGTGGCTTGCTGGGGGACATTTGTTTGCAGGGAGTGTAGTGGGTGCATTGCTTTGCTCGCCCGTCATCACAGCTGCTACCAGGTTGTGGTTTACGACCCAGGCACTACAGAGAATATGGATGGAGATAATAAACGCATACAATAAATAGATATATATATTTGGTCAGAAGAATCCTATCTTGGTTTTGTTCCATCTGACTTCTGTTCATACATAAGCACACAAAAATAATTACTAAGGCATTTGAATAAGTGGATTTGAAAAACCTAAAATAGAACCGTATTCCAGCAGCACCTCATTAAATATGTATGTATGTATCTGTAGCCTGCAGATCAATGGAAGGAGTAGTTTTCCTTCCCTGCTGATGTGCAGCCAGCGATGGGTGGAATTGAAAACCATGGGTGTGAGGCAGACAGGGCAGAGACAGTCTGAGCCCTGCAGGTTGTATTTCTGCAGCTGAGACCGAATAAAAGGAGCTCAAAGTGATGTTCTGTCTCATACAGTCTGACAGTGTACAGTTTCACCCAGCCTACAGTAATAATATCTTACACTGTGTTCTTTTGTGTTGCTTGAGAAAAATAATGATTTTATGTGCAAAGACTTCAGTGCTTCCAACTGTTCTCTGCTTAGTTTTGACAAGTGGCCTTTAAATAAATAAAAACACACAGAGTGCTAACTGTGATGCCACTGGTAGATGCTTTATGACGGTCTGTTGGTTTAGATGTCATGGGATCAAACCGCCACCAACTGTTGCTCTCACATCATGTGAGAACGTGGTAAGCAGTCCAGAGTTCAGTTTTTATGCCAAGATAATCATTCTGTTCTTATGGTAACAGTACAAAAGGACATTAAGTGATGAAATACAGGAATATGAGGAGCATCAGGCTGATTGTCTGCCTGATATGTGATGTGATGATAAAAGCGCTATGGGATACTCTGTCAGCTGGCCAGCTAGTGCTCTTAGTAGCTTAGTTCGGCTCTCTCTGTGAAGCAAGGTTTCTCTCGTGCCAGGAGGCTCTATGCTAATCTGCTTTAATAGGGCGATTGGCATCATTTTAAGAGTGGACACCTTTTACACATGCATCTTTTTCATTGGCACATCTTGATCTGAATGGTTTCCTAGAATGGATTCCAAGGAAAAGAACATCTTCTGAGACATTGTTGTAATGATCAGCTCAGACTGATTTAAAACATTGTGTTTTGATCCTCTCAACATCAAATGCATTTCATGGTGTTAGCGATGTTTTGATTCCAGTCTAATTAGCACACTGTTTCTCTCTCAGGTGGCCAAAGAGTTCGGGTTCAATTCCAATGGGTTTTCTGTTTACCTGAACCGCAACAAGACCGGAGAGATCTTTTCCCAGAACAAAACTCTGAGTCTACTTAAGATCAAGTAAGTAAAAGCAAACATTGTTGAGTATCAGTAAAGTCTAGGTTTTACAACTCCATCCCTCCTTCAGATTGAGTTCTGCAAGTCCTTGAAAAGACACACCTGTAGTAACTTTTTTAAAATCAAGTCAGATTATGTTTTTACAATTGAGATAACTCAATAAATGTCACTTATATTTACATTTTTTGACAAACTACAGTGTAGCTTTAAATGTGTTATTTGTTTTGTCTTATGTCCTGCGTAGGCATGGCGACATGCTGTTTCTGTTCCCTTCAGGATCCTCTTCCTCTTCTGGGGAGGTGATGGACACGGCCACCCCACACTCGTCGTCATCACTACCATCCGTCTCATCTTCCTCATCCTCTTCTTCGTCCTCCATGATCCCCCGGTCCTTCTCAGCACCCCAGGTCCAGGAGGATGAGATTGATCAGTATCTGGCCAAGCAAGATGGCAAGATCTACAGGAACAAAGATCCACAGCTGTAAGAGAAAGACCTACATCAAACATGCAAATCAAATACAAATGTCAGACAGCTAATGATTCTTTTCTTGTTACAGATGTCGCCATGGTGCCCTTGGAAAATGTGTGCACTGTGTACCATTAGAGGCAAGATAATTCATTCTTGTTTCTTAAACTTGACGGACTGTAATGCTAGCACTACTGTTTATTCTGATTTTACTTATTGAAACCCCGGCTTCTTTGTTTTTGTCAGCCTTTTGACGAAGACTACCTGAATCACCTCGACCCACCAGTGAAGCACATGTCATTCCACGCATACCTTCGCAAGCTGACCGGTGGAGCTGATAAGTGAGAAGTTATTTTTAAATTCTTCAGTGGAAATACACACATTCAAATTCCAGTCCAGTTCTAACACTGTTTTGATCTCCTGCAGAGGGAAGTTTGCTGCTTTGGAGAACATCAGCTGTAAGATCAAGTCGGGCTGTGAGGGCCACCCTCCCTGGCCGGAGGGGATCTGCACCAAGTGCCAGCCCAGTGCCATCACACTGAACAGACAGGTTTGTGACCGTACCAGTGAGTGCAACAGTGGAGTTGATGACCATAATTACAAACAGCCAATAGCAAGGAGTGTTTCGGGTCAGGCTTGGTTTGCCTTGATAACGTTATAACATTTTTGTGAGTTTATAAATGATCCTGTAAGTGACATTGGCTAACAGTGGAAATGAATGCTAAAATAAAAAAGATAACCGCCAACCCTGTGATATGTGGACTCATGACTGAAGAAACAAACGTCAGCTCATTTGTTTGGCGCCATGTCTAAAAAGGCAAACTTGAATCCCAAAACCTGTTGCATGAATTTAGCTTTCTCTGTTCTTCTTCCAGAAATACAGACACGTGGACAACATCATGTTTGAGAACCACACCATTGCTGACCGCTTCCTGGACTTCTGGAGGAAGACGGGCAGTCAGAGGATGGGATACTTGTATGGCAAGTTCACTGAGCACAAAGACATCCCTCTGGGCATCAGAGCTGAGGTGGCTGCCATCTACGAGCCACCACAGGTGAGGGATTCCTTCTAAATATATCACTGCCTGCCTCAGCTCCTCGAGTCAGTTTGAGTGTCTTTGTTCATTTCCTTGGTTTTTAGTATTCTGTCATTTGTCCTTCCATCAGTGAGTAAAAGTCGTTAAGTCGTAAACCTTGTAGCTCTATTTGCTCTATTGTAACTCTCCTCGTTTTAATTGAATGGTAACACTTGTCCCTGTTGTGTGTCAGAATGCCTCTCAGAACAGCCTGGAGCTGGTGGTGGATCCTAAAGCTGCAGCTGTGGATGAAATCGCTGCCAAACTGGGCCTCTGCAAGGTTGGCCATCTTTTCTTGTTTGACACTGTGTCTCCCAGTTACCTTAGACCTTAAACAAAGTAGTTCCTTACCTTTCTTTCACAGTGAATACTGACAGTCTGCACGGCAGCATCGTGACAAACTTTGATATTTGAATTCAAGGTTCAAAGCAGATTTATGGTTCCTCTCCGTCAAGGTGTTCTTGCTGTCTCACCATTGAAGCCTTTGGCACGGGAGTTGATTTATTATCGTCAAAGAATTTAATCGGTTCAACAGGAGCCTTTTTCTAGCAAAGCAATCTGCTTCACATTGGTCTGTTACACATGGATATGTCTCATGGTTACCTTGATGGGAGTGGGCAAATCTCAACCAGGTTCTGCCAGTATACCGTCCACCACTTACGGCCAGTATCATTTGTCCGGCTGTTTTGGTTTTGGCATTTCAGTGGTTGAGACGGTGATCACTTTTTTATTAATATGGTGGCATTCTGAGGATTCTTGAAGCTTCAGAGATATATATCTATATCATACTTATACACAATCTGCCAAGTCGCGATTAATGATTTGGTCTATAAAATGTCAGAAATATGTCCATGAAAATGTCCCAAAGCCCAGGATGACATATTCCAATCAATGTCTTGTCAAAAATGGCTTAAATGATATATCCATAATCAAAATTGTTGCCAGTTTAATCAGCTAGTTGTTTCAGCTCTACTTATTCATCCGTTTCCTCTCTGGTTTTCAGGTGGGCTGGATCTTCACTGACCTGCTCTCTGAGGATACGAGGATAGGCACCGTCCGCTACACGAGAAACAATGTGAGGATGCAGCTCGCTCAGAGACGACCTCTTCATCAGGCTCAATGTGCTGCTTTCTCATGTTTTATCCTTGTCCTTACTTCTGTTAGGAGTCGCACTACCTGAGTGCAGAGGAGTGCATCACGGCGGGACATTTCCAGAATCATCATTCAAACCCTTGCAGACTCTCTCGAGACGGCCATTTTGGCTCCAAATTTGTGACCGTGGTGGCAACAGGTACGTCTTTGTACACACTATAATCTCTATAACTATTCCTATTGATGGTATAATTCTTGACTAAACAGTGACATTTGGTACGAATAAATGCTTCTTAATATTAGCTAAAATTCTTTACTCTTTTTTTTAAATCAAGTTTCCTGTACTGAAGCCCTTAATTTGATAACAAAATATCATTACTTTATGTGAAGCAGGAGAGGTGTACTGTACTAACAATTCGACATTAGAGGGCATTGAAATGTGTCATCAAGGGTCCATTTGCCTTTTTTTGTTTTGGATCTCACAGATGACACTGAGCAACCTGTCAAAAACAGCGGCTTATTTTAAAAAGTTAAATATTTATATACGTTGTTTTCAGTCTTAACTTTAAACCGAGTCATAAGTAATTGCAAAACAAGTGGTACTGGTTTGTGAGGTGCAAGCCAGACGCTCTCTGAGACTCTGCTTGGTCTGTGGGAGCGAGGCCAAGTGTTTACACTCTCCCTACATTACAACCTTGGAAGGCCTCCCTGTGTATTTGCTCCAGAAAAGCCCCAAACGTAGAGGTGACCTCATCCCGGTCATTTGCATTAATTAATGAGGCCCAGGCAGCCAAAGCTGATGTCATGGCTACACATCAAATGCCAGCAAGCGCAAAGTCCATCTGTTTTACTTTCCCCTTGTGTAAAGACGTAGTCGCTTTGCAAATGAGTTGCATGTGTAAAGCTGAAGAGACACTGAGCTCACCTTACTGACACTAACAATGATGGTTTCATAATGAAGTATAAAGTAATGTGCACTCTTATCAGGCTGACTTTGTTTGTATTACTGCTACTAACAGTGTCTGGTTTCAGAAGTCAAGCTTAAAGCCAAGTAGGTTTACACATGTGAGAAATTAGCTTTTGGTATTTTGGTTCATAACAATAAACATAGTAAGTAGAGAATATAAAGAAGGAGAAATGAGGTACTGCAAGTCAAGAAGCATAAATAGAAAATTGACAATAAGATATGAAAAAATATGTAACTGTACTGCCATCCTGGTTTTATTGAAAATTCAGTCCTACGTCAGATAAGTCAATTAATAAGTTAATTGACAGAGAGTTGAAGAATTAACTTAATCACCTTTCTGATAACTTAGTTAATAATTGCAGTGATTTATCAAGTAACAAACATTTTTTGGTTCTAGCCTCTCAAATGAGGACTCATATCATCACTACTCAAATACGACCACATTTTAAGACATCATTTAATTTGTTATGGGCATTTGAAATTAAACATTTTTTATAGACAAATTAAGTGATTAAGTAAACGACAACAGTGGTGCAGATTTCTTCATGACAAAGTTTGACAAAAGTCAGTGTTATCGATTCAAACAGATATAACATTAACAACAGCTGGTATTCAGTCAAGTTGGAGACGATTGAGATTATTCTTCAACTAACAAATTAAACATTTGTCTGTCCCTGTGCTCTGTGTGCAGGTGGTCCAGATAACCAGGTGCACTTTGAAGGATATCAGGTGTCCAATCAGTGCATGGCTTTGGTGAGAGACGAGTGCCTACTGCCCTGCAAAGACGCTCCTGAGCTGGGCTATGCTAAAGAGTCCAGCCCTGAGCAGTACGTACCAGACGTCTTCTACAAGGTAAGGCCTCATTCAACCTGTGTTAAATGTAACTATCCGTAGTATATAATGGTATATGAGCATTACACGTGACGCATTACATTCGCACTGCTTGTCTCTTTAGAAGAATAATGGCATCCAGGTACTTACTGTGCTGCTGGGGACAGGTATTATGAGTTGGTTCGTCCAGGTGTTTGGATCCAGATGTTAAGATTTTTGTTCAATTTTTTTCCCTCCCTCCCTCTAAAAGGATAAAGACAAATTTGGAAATGATGTCACGTTTCTAGCCCGGCCTCTCCCTGTGGAGTACCTCATCATAGACGTGAGTAGCATATGGCTTTTCTTGTCTATAGTCAGCAGGTGCACGTGCGTTTTGTTTTTGTTTTACAGATCTTCTTTACTCAGCATTTATTTTTTATTAATACAGTGTACTGCCACTGCCTTTCTAGATCATTTCCCTGTTTTTTTTTCTTCTACAGATAACTACCACTTTTCCAAAGGACCCCCAGTACACCTTCTGCTCCACACAACGCTTCCCCATTGAGAACCGTGATATCCTGGGAGAGACACAAGTAAGGCATTCAAACCGTCTCACCTCTGATTCAACCAGTCCTGGTGAAGAAATGAAACGATGACCAAATATAACTGGCTGACAAAACGAATTCATACATTTTCTTGTTAAATATAGTTAGGGGAGTATGGCATTTAAAGAAACAGTCTGAAATGGGGGAAATATGCCTTCAACCTTAAACAAACATGCATTTCAACTTGACATGACCCGTCGCAGCTTAGCGCCTGACCGTTGGATTCCATAACCTCCAGAGGTCAGAGGAAGTTTTACATCTTGTTTTTTCTTATTTGTGTGTCTGCAGAATTTCCACAGTTTAGCGACATACCTGTCCCAGTGCACCTCCACGGCATTCCTGGACGTCGTGTCAGACTTCCATCTGCTCCTCTTCCTCGTTACCAATGACGTCATGCCGCTGAGAGTAAGGCGACACTTCAAAGCCTCTTCTTTTCTAGTTTTCCATTTGTATTGCAGAATATGGGACAGAATATGGCCACATTCCTTTTCAATCTGGAAGTGTTCACTGGTGTGAGGATGTTTTCACTCAGAGCCTTTATTCATGCCGATAGATTTTCAAACTGGCCCGTGGCCCGTCCCGACGATCAAAGGCGTCTTTGATTAAAAAAACAACAGATTTTTTCAGTGTTTAGATAATAATGACCTGCTCGATCAGTTCTGCATGTCCTCTATAAACTCCAGACTTACAAAACAACGAGCTGGTGGTTTTTGGTTCTTTTTTCAGTTTCCTGAATGTGTCATTGTCTAGCAGATAGATCACAGTTTGTGTTTGCAGGACAGCATCGGGTTGCTCCTGGAGGCAGTGAGGACTTCTAATGAGGATCTGGCACAGACCTGGAAGAAGTCGGAGCAGTGGGCCACCATCGAGCAGCTGTGCAGTAAGTCATTTTTTGTCTTCATCAGGATCACGAATCTTTGAAAAAAAAATCTGTATTTTATTTGTCGGTTATATCGCCCAGCCCTAGTTGGTCAGACAAAACAAGCAATTTGAAGTCACCTTGGGCTCTGGCAGCTTGATGGGCATTTTTCACTATGTTTTAACGTTTTATAGAAGAGTAATCAGTTAGTTGCCGTCCTAATATCCTGTAATCCTTCTCCTGTCCTTCCAGGTACAGTGGGCGGGCAGCCCTCCACCTCTGTGGGTTACGGGGCCATCGGCGGCCCCTCAGTCCCCGCCTCCTCCTCAGCCATGTGGTCCTGCCTCCACTGCACCTTCATGAACCAGCCTGGCACAGAGCACTGTGAAATGTGCAGCCTGCCCCGCAGTTAAAAACCCTCTCCTTCTGCCCTGCCCCGTCCCACCCCGCCCTGATCTTAGTCCCGCCCAGCCCTCCCCTTAACTCGCCAATGACATCACTGCACCAGGACCAGCCGCGAGATTTGGATCCCCTTTTCTTTCGCCTCACTTTGAAGCCTCTGTCCTTACCATCTCACTGGCTGCTGTGACGCTTGAAAGGGATGCACTCGTTTACATCAAATTCAATGAGTAAATCAAATCAAACCAGACTGTGTGTTTTTTTTGTATCCCTCCTCACACCTGGTCTCGTGAGTGGCGGGGTTCGTTAAGGTAAAGCACTTTTGGCTGAGGCCCCTTCCCCTCAACCCAGAGCCCCCCTGAATAATCACCCCCTCAAGTAAATCCTGCTGTGACTCAGGACAACAGCAAAGACTCGAGTGTTTGGACGTTCTCTCACATCAGTGCCCCGCTCACTCTCACACTGTCTTCTGGAAAATCTTAGTGTGTATATATACACTTGAGGAATGATACTGTTATTTAATTAAGCTTCTAATTTTTTTTTTTTTATCTGATTGTAGCGATACCTTAAAATTTTGAATCTTCAGCGTGGACTCTACTCAAGTCAGGTTTTTATAGGTCTTGGTCTCTTTGCCAAGAGCCTTAAAGTACAATCATCGGTCAAAGCTCAGACCTGAAAACTCTTAAGAGCTCCAGAGTAATTCCACTTAAGTAGAGTTTATATTTTCAGTATTAAATTACTTCCCGAATAATTCCCAGATTTGAAAAGGCATACACAAAACGCTCTTCACCCCTAACACATCCTCCACTGGTTGCAGAAGTAACGTGCTGTTGGTGACTATTAACTTCTGGACTGACGTCCCGCCAACTTAAAGTGGTTCCTAAAGATCTTTTCGCTGGTTTGTTGGAATTGTAGCTTCTGGATTTGGTGGATTGAACTTGAGCAGGCATAATATGTAGCTTATTTTCTCAGCTGTATGTTCTGTTTGTCCCCAGGACACCATCCATCATCATCATTGTTACTGACTCGCACTGTATTAGCCGTGAGGTGCTTCTGGAAACAACTGGTGCTCGCCACTTTATTCTCTCTCACTCCCTACCTGTGGTTCTTCTTCCTTTGTTTTCTTGCCGGCGCCTGTCCAGAGGAGCCGGACCATAACCAACTAATGATCCTCCGCTGATGGGGGGCCCCCTCTGGGTTATTCCATCACTCAGCCTTCAAAGACTTTGCTGCTCAGAGTGCAAAGGTCACCACGGGGAGAGGAGGACGCCTAACATTTCGCTTGTCTCATCTGATGTACATCTTCATGCAGGATGACGATGATTGGTATTTTAAAAAAAAAAAAACCTTGGAAGTGAGCACCGTCTGTGTTTGCAGATTATTATTCTCTGTACTTTCAAGCAAAAACCCTGAGCTTCTTCCAGGAGGAGGCATGGATGATGTTCTGACTGATGTTTGCTCCGCTTTGTAGAGCTGTGTCTGTGGTGTAGAAGGGACTGAGCCTGAAAACAACGTGAAAAGCACTTAACTCCCCTCCATCGCACTAAAAAGGCGAACATTTTCTCACTTACCTCTAGCTGTACTCAGTTTATACGTCACTGAGATTCTGCCTACACCCCAGTACAATGGAGGTGAATGGAAATTGTTTTGTGGTGCTAAGAGCATTGAAATGTGACATTTAAAATTTCAACTGTCAACAGTTTTCATTGGCAGAAAGTCGGTAAGAGGAGGCAGAAATCTCAGAAAGAAACCTGGAGAAATAAAAACACTAAAAAACTATCTCCATGTATAGATACCACTAGTGGTAAGTGGGTGTGTCATTTCAGTGGACTAACCCTTTAACATATTACAGTCCCTAGCGAGGGTATTCGGATGGTTGGTTAAAACTGGTTCTTTTTAATTCTTTGACGTTTCTCTTGGATTTTCTTTTGTGAGACTGATATTGGGACCAAAACTTGTGAGCTCATTTAAGTCACGAAAGTTCAGTTGTGGTTGCACATCATCATCATGTGTCAACATCTGGCGACAAAATGTTACTATGAGCCGCTTCACCCAAACGCTCACAACATTTTGTAACATGCACCCCATTCAGCAAAATGAAAACACATTGGTACGGTCCACACGCAGCGGTGGAGGGGTCTTGTTGAGCCAGAATGAATCACCTGTAGTCCAGATGGAACCTTATATGAAAAGTCAGTGTAGTTTTGAAGCTAACAGATGTATCATGTTTGATGTATGTGACCAAAAGGATTTTGCGTGACTTGAATGCACTTGCAATTTTTCCAAGTGCTCATATAAAATTGGAGAATTGACTTCAAATGAAGCTAAAAGCTAAGAAACTGCACATTTGCCATATTTACACCTTTTTAATGAATAATCCTGGTTTATATAGTTTTTGACCAACAGAATCTCTTTTAATCCACGTCCTCAATGTGTTTGCTGCAGACTGACAACATTCTCAAACCTTTCGCCACTTTTCGTGTTTAGTTTTGGTATTTAGTTTTTTCTTCCTCCTAACTTTGTGCTCTGTTACATGAAATTGGTTTTATGGGCTTTTTTGCTGAAAGGATGTTCCAACTGGCAGAAAATCTGAGTGAATCACTTAATCCTGGGGTTGTTGCTGGGGAAACGGGCCTCTTCGGTTAAGAGGGCGAGTCGTGGGCTGCAGACTTTGCTATTTATGAGACGTGTGCTTCTTTCTAAGAGCTTGACAGTAATTCCATTGATGAAGTGAGAATATATTTTAGTTGTAGATTAATTTGAAAATGCTTGAAAAAATTGTTGGTTTTTTTGCCCCTTGACATCATTCTTGCCCCCCCGCCCCCCCCGCGTGTGAATTCTAAAGAGCGATTTATCTGATGTCATGCTAACGGACAGCAGTGACCTTTTCCTTTTGTATTGATCCAGGGGCCGTTTGCTGAGCAAGCATGCTCTTGGAGTTGCAGCCAGTTCTCACTTCCCGCTGAGCTAACTGAGGACCCTGAAAGTATGTTGTATGCTGTTGACCTGGATTTGAAACAAAATTAAATTAAAAAAAACAAAACAAAGAATTCCTTTTGCAAATAATAATGTCTTTGATTTGTTGGCTGTCTGGTTAGAATAAATGTGGTTAAATAAGTGGTTCAGACCTTTTTAAATTGGATTAGAGATGAGTAATTTTTAGTGTATTTATAGCATTTTTACCATGTGACCAAAAGTATGTGAACTCCATCACTTTTGTTTTAGGGTTGTTCTTCATGGTTTGAGCAAAACCGCTTCCTGTAGTTCCAGTGAAAGGAAATCTTAATGCTGCAGCAGAGTCACATTTTAGACATTAGTGTTCTTTGCTTCAGCAGTTTGGGGGAAAACCTTTACTGTAACAACATGACAATTACTGCCCGACCGATATCGATATTTGGAAGTTTAAAAAAGTCTGATAATGGCGTTTTTAACATAAACACATAACATTTGGTTTTTTTAAAGAATTGTCACCATGATACACACTAAGCGCGACATTTTACATTTGAAAAATCAACTCGTCAGTGCTCTCTGGTGGAGAAAATATATAATGGAGACACTTTTTAAATGACCTCAAACCTAGTTTGGCATCTCTGTACTGTAATTTCTTGTTACTTATCATTTCACATATATACCAACATACCTGCAATAAGCTAATATTGGTCCAGCTCTAATGACACAAAGCAGCTCCATACAGAAATGTTTTTCCCAGTTTGGTGTGGACGAACTTGACTGGCCTGCACAGAGTCCTGACCTCAACTCCACCCAACACCTTTGGGATGAACTGGAACGCCGACTGTGAGCCAGACCTGATCTCTAATGCTCTTTGTGCCTGAATGGGAGCAAATCCTTGCAGCCGGGTTCAACATCTGGTGGAAAACCTGAAACCAGAAGAGTGGAGGCTGCTACAGCAGCAGATTAACCCCCATGGTGGCAGAATGAGATGTCCAGCTGTCACATACAGGATGAGTGTTATGTTCAGGTGTCCACATACTTTAGGCCATAAAGTGTATTTAGATTCTAGATTCTCCTTGAGACTCGAACCTGGTTTTCATCATCATGTGCACCTCACAATCACATACCGTCTGTGTACATTTCAGTCTAGTGAAATGGCCTTTCTAGTCTCCAGGAAACATGCAGACTTTTGCTGATTTATTCACTGTTTTTAATTCACCTCACTGTAAGAATATCTGCTATAATCAATCTTTAACAAGCGATCAGATAGAGTCCAGTGTAAGTGAGCCCCATCACCACAGACGCCGGACCGCCTCCTCAGGACTGCAGATGGACAACAGATGAAGAGCAGGAATGTGTAAGTTGGACGTGACCATAAAACATCAAACAGCTCTGCCGAATGTCCCGGAGGACTGAGATCACATTGCAGCAGTGTGCGCTTCATTTACATTTTAATTTTTCTTCTCTGGACGTGTTCATCTTGTTAAATGTTGGTTAGAAAGCCTGAGTGTTGACAGGAATTATTCCCAAAGACTTTTTTCTTGTCATTTTGATGCTCTTGAAACTAGGAGTTCGTCTTTGATAGAAAACAGTGAGTGAAAGAAAACCCTGCTGTACTGTATGATGCTCAGGGTGTGTGTGTGAGCCTCAGATGGGAGTGGAGACCGAAGACCCTCCCTCCTTTGCAGATAATAAGTTGTTCAAAAGAAAGTGTCAGCTTTGTCCTCACTGGATTATTTGACTTTGGACCGTCACTGCAGGTATGTTTTCTACATTTTAATTACTGCAGATGAAGTTGTTCTTGGGTTGTTGCAGATTTACTTGCAGATGTTGAACGTGGTTTATGGAGGACCGGAACTGCCATAATCAAAAATAAATGACTCAATAAATAAATGAATATGCCATTAAATGCACCAAAAATATTATTAAAAGTAATGTAGGCATTCATTAATTGATATTTCTGTATTTATTTCTGTATTGTTTTCCCTTTGCATTTTCTTTTCACATTTCTTTGTTCTTTTTCATTTCTGTATGCATTTCTGCACACAGAAATATGGGGGGAAACGCAAAGGGAAAATAATACAGAAATAAATAAAATTATAAATGAATAAGTAAATAAATAGGGTAATTTATATGAAAAGGGAAAAAAATACAGAAATAAATACAGAAATATCAATTTATGTCACATTTTATCAATTAATTACACTACATTTATTTTTAATAATATTTTTGGTGCATTTAATGGCATTTTCGTTTATTTATGGAGTCATTTATTCATTTATTTTTGATTATGGCAGTTTCGGTTCACAGTAAAAGATACTCAGACATGTATATGTGCGACTGTGTCCAGATGCAGGCTGAAGGATGAAGACTGCTGGACTTCTGTTCGTCTTATCTGTGACTCTGTGTGCTGCACAGAAACAGAAAATCACCCACAGACCCGAGTGGGATTACAGAAATGAAGGTTGGCAGTAAAGTAAAAACATTTACTCTCAAATCTCCTCAAGTCATTCTGAGGTTTGGACTTTTCAGTGGGGAATATTTCATATCTAAGTCTCAGTAAGTACTTCTGGTGATTTGCGGGTGAAAATCTGTCTTGTCGACTTAAAACTGGAGGACATTTGCTTTAAAAGTGAAAGTTGTTTTTTTAGATGACTACGTTACATATAACTATTGTTTTAACAGCATCATTATTATATAGTCTAGACATCTAAAAACTGAATTAGCCCAGTTTTAACCCAGATGTCTTTTGATCTGCAAATCACCAAATCTGATTCAGTAGAACTGAATAATGAGTTGCTTCTTCCACCACTGAAGATCATTTAGTGCCCATTTACCATCTGAATAATCACTTTGTAATAGCATCAATATCAAAAATATAAAGTTGGTGTGTTTTCTGCTTGACTGTGCTTTTGATAAAGAACTGGTACGTTACCTGCTCTGTGTTTTCCTCACCTGTAGCAGAGAGAGTGAACACCAGAGGATGCGCCAACCTCACGCTGGTTTTAGACAACTGGAAATATGCCATCATGACGCAGGTCAAAGATCTGCTCCTACATGACCACAACACTGTGCTGCCTGACTATGGACGGTGAGGGCTCGGTTTATCTTCACTTTTAACCAGAGTAAGAAGAGTAGCCTAATTTTCTTTGACCGGTCCATCCCTCAGGATCCAGCCGCTGTCAGACGCCCTGGGAGATCTCTACAAGGAGTTCAACGCCCTGAAGGAGCGTCTCTCTGAGCTGACAGCCAAGTTTGACGGAGTGGAGGCCTTCGTGGATGACGTGCGATTAGGAAGGAACCCTGCCGCGCCCCGAGGTGAACCCCGACCCCCGGGGTCGCCGCCAGGAGAGGCGGAGGCTGCTGCGGCTGTTGCAGGGGGCCGACCTCAAGGAAGGAGAACCAGGGTCGTAGTTCGGAGAATCAAGAAACCTGCAGGTTCACAGGACTGAAGCTTTGAGACGCAGCATCGTAAATCACTTTTTCTGCTAAAGACAGGGTTTTGTCCGTCAGCACCTCCACGATTTTGCTTAATTATCATAAACAGCAAAGTAGAAACTGTGTGGACGGCCTGTGAGGTGTCCTGCTGCAGGTCTCTCATGTTGTGAAATCACCTGTCTAAACCGAAGAACAGGGACATTTC
The DNA here is from genome assembly GCA_002120245.1 of Maccullochella peelii. Classification (NCBI taxonomy): domain Eukaryota; kingdom Metazoa; phylum Chordata; class Actinopteri; order Centrarchiformes; family Percichthyidae; genus Maccullochella; species Maccullochella peelii. The sequence continues at coordinate 29,228 of LKNJ01001159.1, forward strand.
AGGATTACATACAGGACACAAAAACAAACAGTGACACCTTTTTTCTCTGAGAACACAGTTGACACACAAACTAAATAATAACATTTTATTTTTGTGCTGAACTTTGCTTTTTGGGAAGGGTGGAAACATATTTGACACCACGGTTTAATTTATTTATTCATTCATCTTTTCTCACTGGACTGCTTCTGATAACCTGTAAAGCTTATACATGCTTTTCTTCTTGTAGTAACTATCAAATGTAATTTGATTAAAGTACTCAACAGTATTTATATACAGCTATATTCTTCTTTACCACTAGGTGGCTCACCAGCATCACAAAGACCTGGACAGGAGTGTGTATTCTGGGTTTAGTCCACAGACTTTTTTTGGGGCACTGCAGTTACACTTACGCTATTTGACTTTCACTGCAGTGGGATCTCTGTCCGTACTGGACCTGCTGATATCTGATTCAGTTCAATAAATTCATCTGGAAAACAACTGTCAAAACTGGTTTTCATGTCAACAATCAGTCTTTCAGTGGGCAGCAGCTTTTACACTATACTTCATGATTTATATTATAATTATTATATTTTTATTAATCATCTTAGTAGTAGCCTCGTAACAAGAAAAATAACATTCTGTGTATTTTGCACTTCTATCTGAGATGTTTTTGTCTGTTTCTTCAAAATAAATAAGTACATTTTGATCTAAATCTGATAAAAAGCCCATTTTGTGAGTCCTGACAGATGCAGTATTTCTTACCAGCAGCAATGTTTCACTAAACCCTATAAACTATAATAAAGTCTGGTCTGTTATAAATCATTTGCCACCACAAACTCCAGACCCAAAGTTAACTATAAGTACAAATCTGAGGTACTTGACTTAAGTATTTCTATTTTATGTTACTTTACTTGACGTCATCTCAGAGGCAAATATTGCACTTTTCACTCCACTACATTTGTCTGACAGCTTTAGTTGTTTTTCATACACTTCCTGTCCAGTGAAAACCACGTATCTCCAAATGAAGATGTCTTTGAATGTGAATGTTTGTGATAAACTGAAGGATTTCTTTGGATCAGCTGGAAAATGCGTCATCACACAAAGCTGAAAACAGGGCTGTTTTTCTGGACATGCGTGGATCTCACAGGACAGCTGATGATCTTATAGACCATGATGCATTGCTGTAGATTAAACTACTTCAACCTTATATAAAGGAGTTCAAATGAGCTCAACCTGAAACATCTGCAGCAGTAAAATGCAACATACACATTAATGCAGCAGGAATATGAATCCAGAAACAGCAGCTATAACAGGAAAACACTTTTACTGCACCATGAGTACTTTTACTTTGGATACTTTAAGTACATTTTGCTGATAATACTTAGATACTTTTACTTAAATAAGGATTTGAATGCAGGACTTTCACTTCACAGTGTGGTATTAGTAGGCTGCTTGTACTTAAGTAAAGGATCTGAATACTTCTTGCACCACTGCAAGTAGCTACCTCCGATTCTTTTATTGTAAAGTAGGTACTTGAGTAAATGTGCTTAGTTACAGTCCACCACTGGCATCATAAATGTATGAAACACGCAGTTACATGTACATTTTGTAATTGAAAAAATAACCTAATACTGAGTACAAAAATGACCATCATTAAAAACCTGGACAAATCAGATCTTTGTGCAATAGGTTTCGATCCTGCAGCTATCGATTTCCGGTGAGCCCCTGAACGCAGCATAAGTTTCTTGTTCGATGAGACAGCGCGAGAAATGAAAGTGAAACGGCTTCTTTGGCTTTAGGGACAGTCGAGAAATGAGTTACTGAATCAACAGCGAGAAACCTTTACGGCAGCGTGTTAGCGGACCTGAACCGCGTTACAGACGGCTAATCTGTCGTGGTGGATGAATTTCTTGACGCTCCCTGGAGGCAGTCCACTAAACATTTCCGTGTGATTTCAGTAGTTACTGCCGAGGCCGCCCTGTCAGCTGAAGGTAGGCCAACACAGCGCAACACCGCGAATGTTTTTCGTCTTAAATGCTTCACTTTTACTCTCACTGCATTTAGAGCAGATTCCTTCTTAACTGACAGGTGATTCATTGCAAACACGACTTGGATTTATTGTTTTCTTTCTCCTTATGATTTTACTGAACTCTATCAGTAAATAACCTCTTTAGTCAGTGATATTTATCATATTTTTATTGTGTTTTTTTAACTTTCATATCAGTAGCTTAATTATCTTTGATTCTAAAACTTACAGTGTATCTGTAGTGTGTTATGGTAGTTTTTGGTCGCTTTCATGGTGTTTAAGTGATTAGTTGATTAACCGATTATGTGATTTTGATATTCAGTTAATCGTTTCGGTCATTTACACAACAAACATAAATCACAAACATTTGCTGGTTCCAGCTGTTAAAATGTGACGATTTGCTGCTTTTCTCTGTTTTGTCTCATTTTAAATTGAGTATCTTTTGGGTTTTGGACTGTTGGTCGGATGAAACTGATTTTTGAATTGAAAAAATAATCGCAAGATTTATTGATAATAAAAATAATTGGTAGTTGCATCTCAAGTGGTGTTCACAGTGGTATTGTATTACAGATCATGTGACAATTTGTATATTATAGTGGCATAATATTTTGAAGTGATTTATGATTGTACAAAGTCCCTCAGGAGGGTAAATAGGTGCACTTGGAAACCAGCTGTGGCCATATTTCTCTTTGTGCCGCTCCCTTACTGGCTGTAATCAAAGTGACTTAACTTGAATAGTACGTTTCAGACATGGAGGATGTAACTGCATGTGATTCTTATATTCAAAGACAGATAACAAGGGAACAGGGACTCCCCTGAGAAAAGAGTCCCTACAGATGGATGAGGGGGCAGGAAACCTCCCCAGCACCCCTGGATCCCAGGTGGGGACCCAGAAAATGGAGGATGTTGCAACCAAAAGACCCCGGAACAGAAATAAGGTAGAAATGCAGTCATAAGAAGACATTTCAGGGTTTCCCGTCTGACATTTTAACAGCATTTGAAGCATCATGAAATAATTTAAAACCAGATATGTGGTCCTCAGTTAAAGATTACGCTGATGTGTGTTTCAGGAACAAGGTCCAGCCAATCCCAGCCGGAAAGAGAAAGAGAAAGAGAGGAGGAGAAGGAGAAATCAAAGAAGAAAAAAGAGCCTCTCACATGTAAAAGGAGATGCAGATGTCAAAAGTGAAAACCCAGAAAAAGCCAAGATGGAAGTTGTGGAGACTACAAGCAGCCAAACTCAGGAGAGTGTGCCAATAGAAACACAGCACATCGATCCCCAAGCGGAAGACAACTTGCACAACAGTGAACAACGCCACAAAGATGCTAAGATGGTGCAAGCTCAGACTCAAACAAGGAAACCTAAAGGCACAAACAAATGCACACAAACTCCAGTTGTTCTTCAGAGCAACCAGGAAACACAGACAGACTTCCCTGTGCCAAAACAAGACGACACAAACGATGAAAAGACTCAACCTGACACAAACAGCGCTGCTGAGTCACAGCTGACACAAGACAAACGCACACCCGAACCCAAACTGCAAGACGACAACGCAGTTCAGACTCCTTCAAGGCAAACAGGAAATCCAGACGGTGACAGAGCATCATCAGATTCAGCCAAGGAGCAAAACCCCAAGAAAGAGTCAAAGTCCAAAGAGGAGGCTCCCTCTGCAGGAACCTCAGGTGATGCCACAGAGTCCCAAGCCGAAAAAGGTGCCAAACCCAAGTCTTACGCCAAAGTTGTGTCTGGAGAGGACGGGAGGGAGACACAGTCCAGTATGGAAGCCTCCACAGCAGCAGATAAAACCACAAAACCATCCCAAAGCACACGGTACGGCTACACCTGATATGAACAGCTACATCAAAACACTGCAGTTGAACCTGTGACTTTAAACGTGTATTTTTCTGTCTCCACAGGGATCGGAGCCCAGTGAGACCTCCACCTGGTGCTCCCATGTTTACCTTTCACATCTACGCTGTGCTGGACAAAAAGTTTAGATTCAACCAAGAACATGACACCGTTGTGCTGTATTATGATGAACAGTGTTTTCCCCTTAATGTGACACATTTTGTGTGAGTATTAATGATGTTTATACGCTTTAATATACAGTGCTGTCAGGAAGTTTTAGGGCAATACATGTTGTGTTGTAATGGCTCTGTACTCCAGCGCTTTAGATTTGAAATGAAACAACAACTATAAGGTTAAAGTTCAGACTCTCATCTTAAATCAGATGAACAGTGTAGGTACTTTTTATACATAGTCCCCCAATTTTAGTGGACAGGAAGTAATTGGACAGCTAAGGAATGTGTTACAACTTGGGTCTTATATTTATAACTCAAGGTCCATTTAATAGATGTTCCAGAGCTTTTGATCTTCAACAGCAGATGGAGTTTGCCAGATTGTCATAGTAGATGTTCAAATTTAAATTTTTTATATCTTTATTTTTGAGCACTTTTTGTCCATGTTGGCTTAAAAGTTGAGTTTTAAAGTTCATTCTTGATCTTGGAAACAGACGCCGGCAAAACAATCTCGCCACTATGGTCCACGATAGAACATTTAAATGGGAATTTGAACATCTGCATTTCCATGTGAACTGGGCAACTCCATCTGCCGATGAAGATCATGTAATATGATCCAAGGTCAAGAATAAACTCTTTGACCGCAATCATTTACAGTCCACCTTTGTATTCGCTTCCAAAATAGTTTGGCTGCTCTTTTAAAACCTGTCTGTTCCAGGATCTCAGCAATTAACTTGGTAATTGGTAAAGTATGACGTTAGTATTACTGATTGGACTGATGGCCAAACTACAAAAATAAGAATTATGCTATAAAATAAAGTTAAACACAGTTATCATATTCAATGCTTGGTACCACTCACTGACAGGGACCACAGGGACCCACAGCCACCAGCCAACACATCGTCAGGCCTGTGCAGCCATCTTTACTTACTACAGCCAGCTTCACTTCTTGCTTGTTTCAGGGGCTTATTGGCTTCAGTCTGGTAGTGTAATACGTGTTAGTTAGATAGAGGTCTTGTTCTGGCCAGTCCAGAAACCTCCACTGTTTGGCCATAAAAAAGCTCCCTGGTTGTCTTGACAGACATTTGTTCCCTGATATAACTAGTGTGTATATATATATATATATATATATATATAAAAATATATACTGTTGAAGTCAATCCTTCAACCTCATAGTTTCATTTCAAATTCAATGTGCTGAAGTACACAGGCAAAAGAGAAAAAAACCCACACCTCTGTCCTGATATTTCTAGAATGCAGTGATGTTTTCATCTTCAGTAAGTATCATTGTAACAAATGTTCAACATTTTATGTGTAGTGGACAAAAACAGGGAGGCTATCTGGTAGAAGCAAGTCTTTCCATTGAAGAAAGTCACTTAAAGAGAGGCAACTGGTTGACCTATTGGTATGGTATTAAACAACGACAGAAAGACATTACATCGATTGCCACAAGACACGTTCAAATTCCATTTTCCCCGAACATTAAAGGTAAGGCAAGCAAACCATTTAGCTTCAGCATGTCAACATAAGTCTTTAACATAAACTGATCATGTACCTGCCTGTGTTTCATCTAGAGTTGCACCTTTATGAAGGCTTCATTAGTTGTATGGAGGGCCACGGTTTTTGGCAAACTGGTCTTCACATGGTCGGCTGGAAGAAATCAAAAGGGGTAGAGATATCAGACACCTGGCAGGCCTCAGCGAGAGATCTGCTGAACAGAATCTTCCAGAAATGGTCCCCGTCAGACAAACAGAGCACTGAGAGCTTGTATAACAACTTGACGAATTTTATGAGGAGTCTCGGTTCTGCACATGAAAGGATGACATTCCCAGACAACTCACAACCTCCCATCGTCAAGGTTGGTGCAGCAAGAAGAGTAGAATTCAGAGCCTTCATTATATCACCTCCTATATTGCTCCAGTAACCAAATGTTCTTTTTATTTACAGACACGAGAGCTGATTTCAGAGACTTTGGTTCAGATCTTAAAAGGAGAGCCAAAGGAGAAAGTCCCAGGCAGCTGTAGGAGCACCAGTCCTCTTGTTCTGGGCCTGTCTGTTTTCGTGGTTACCAGAAAGTGTGAAATCAACCTTGGAGTGAAAGGCTGGGCCGAGCTGTGTCTCCTGGTGTCCTCAGAGGCGGCAATGGACAAGAAAAACCTGGACCGGTTGCACAGTTCTTTCCAAAATCCACAATAGTAAGTTTTGCAAAAGCTTGACAAAAAAAGAGGTCCACTTACTAGGTTTTTCAAAAGCTGCATGTCACGATGGAGTTTGCTCAGTTGTCATCATGTGGCCATCAGAAGGTTACAGCTGTGCTATCTCCATGACAACTGAGCAAACTCAGGTGAGCTGTGTTTGAAAGCTCCAGAAGAAGCTCGTAAGGGGACCTGTCACTTGAAACAAAACTGCTAATTACCCCACACCACCCCACCAGTCCTAAGAAATGTTTGACTAGGCACCAAAAGATTTAATTTAATTTTCCTTTATTTCTTTTATGTATTAATTTAACTGATCAATCATCATTTCTGGTTTTATCTCCCAAAATGTTATTTTAAAGGCTGTTGGAAAGCGCTCCTCACACTTCCAGGAATATAACTCAGCTGGAGAAAAACTAAATCTGTCTATTATATTTTAATTAAATGAATGAATGAGTTGTTTATTTATTTTTTGCCCAAAAACATAATTTGAGTGTCGAAAATATCAGAATCAGCCTGCAAAACCCATCATTAAATTTGTGTGTAACTGTAGAACGTAAACTCCTCTTAAAGAGATTAAAACCCAGCAATCCTAGAAACAATACAGAGGACGTGGCCTTGGTGTCCTCACTGGTCCTGAGTGGAGTGTTTGGAGCAGTAACAGGAGTATTTATCTGAGGTATTGATTCATGACCTTTTCTCACACATACTCACACTACTCTGTTTCGTCCTTTCAGTACTGTGTTGGGTTTGATAAACCACTGTGCGCAGCAGACGGTGTCGGAGCTCGTCCTGCTCCTTCCTCTACTCTTCAGACTCAGACAGCCAGGAGCCAACGCAACGAAAGTGGGTCCAGCTGTGGAGGAGGAGGACTGGTCAGGACTTCAAAATGTCTATTTTGGCAGGTTCAGGGAGAATATAAACTCCCACCCTGACAAAAGAAAGTGAGTTTGTCTCAAAGCAACCTTAACTTTCTTCTCCTGAAATGGTCGTATATCATCATATTTTGTTGCAATAACATTTTTCTCTTTCACAGGAGAATGCTGACTTTGATCCAGACACACTTGTCTATGGCTAAAGAGATGCCTCTGCTCCTGATGAGCTGGTTATCTCTGGTCGCATTTGAGGATCTTCCTGAATTTTCAGACCTGACAGGAATACCTGCAGAACACCTGATCCAGAGTCTGTTGTGCAGACTGCGAAAATGTGGAGAGTCAGCGGATTACAACAGAGTACTGGAGAATGCAAAGGTGGAAAAATCTACAAAAATTCAACATTTAACATTTACAGTGACATTGTTTTTATTTTTAAAATGATCCTCTGTGATACTCTTTGTCCTTTCTGCATGCAGAAAACGCTGGCCCACATTCTGCTGAAGGTAGACAAAGAGAAGGACAGGTAAGGATATCTGAAATATTCTTCTCCACTGATGCACTGCGGTATTGTGCTCCCTGTAATTTTTGCTTTGTGTCTGTAGAATGATTGAATCTGGAAATATCGAGCCAGCCTTCATGAGCAGCATCAGTGTGGTGAAGCACACATGCAGGATCGTGCGACTCGTCCCGTGGTACCAGGCTGCAGTCCTGTCCTACCAGCTAGTGCTGAAATTGGCAGAGAGTTTGGATGCTAAACTGAAAGAGGTAATAATCGCTTTGTTATGTGCTCTGACTGCCTCACTACGGAACAGAAACTTCACTGTATTCCTTTTGTGCCTTTTAGTCCTCGGAAGATAAGTTTGAGACCTTAAAGCAGAAACTCGTGGACAGTCTACATGCTGTGCAGCAGTCAATCAGTGAGTGGAGGGATGAATTGCTGCAAAAACCCCTTGTGATGCCGTCAAAATCACTCACCTACCCAAAGGAAATTGAGGTACGCAGTTCAGCAGAATATTTGCCAGTAGTTTATCTCAGCTCATTGTCATTCTTCAGTTGACTTGGGCTTCATTCCTTTTCGTTTAAGCTCAGCTCGTACAGCAGGTTGTCATCTACATTTGAGGCACGCCGTTTTCTGTTTTTTTTTAACTGATTTTCACCAAAAATTTTGCAGATTTTCAAAAGAAAACGATCAGTTTAAACCCTTTTCACTCTGATTTTTTGTGCCCGACCACCCAAAGGTTGTGTGTTTTTTGTGAAAGTGATAAAACAACAGAGTTTGTGCGGCAAATGCTTTTACTAATACAATGAATACATAATACATAGACTTTTTTCATTTTTGAAAAACAAAAAGGAACATAAGGAGCCATATTTTTTTTCTTAAATCATGGTTTGGCATAACATAATGCCTTTTATAACTTTATAACTGTGTTGAATTATCAGATGTGGGATGCGCTGCTGAAGGTGGAATGCTCTCTTGAAGACGTTTCATCCCGTTGGAGGCAGAGCCTGATAAAAGACCTGAAGAAGAGGATTTCCAAGGTTAGTGATGGTTTATTGATCAGTGCAAAATAAATGTTATTCGTCTTGTTAGTGACATCTGAGGTCAGGTTCAAACCCAGAACAGCGTAGATTTTAACAGGAAACTAGCTTTCCTTTTACAGCACATCTGAACTGTTTCCTTTGCAGACAAGTGAGGAGGATAAAGTGCTATTCTGCTGCCTTGAGTCGTCCTTGGCAGCAATAAGGAAAAGCCACGAGCTTGTACAGACCTGTTTCGACGAGCTGTGTCAGTCAGCTATCAAGACAATCTGCCAGGTACAGTACACATTAATGATCTGTTCAGAGTCTCTGACCAAGTCGGTCAGTTAAGAGCAAAATCCCTGAGGTAAATGTGGTAAATGATCATATATTCATGTTTCCAGAGAGGGCAGGAGGGAGACTTGATGCGGAGTCTCATCTCTAAGGTGAAGGATCTCCCTGATGTTGTCATGTCTGCTGTTGTGGTTGAGTCAGCAGCACGATTCAGAGACAACTCTGTAGTCCAGCTGCTCAATCCACAGTCCGCCATGAACCCCCTACTGTCTCGCGGTACCTCATTCATTTATATATTTTTTTCTTATTACCTTAAGGTTATTTACTCAGTGCTATTAAAGTTTCGTAATGGTCACAATGTCGTTGTTTGGCCCAGGTGATTGGAAGTCGATCCAGGTGGATGACACTGCAGGGCAGGTTGTCCACAGCTGTCTGGCTGCACTGCACTCTCTGGTGGAGTCTCTGCTTCAAGGACACGTGTCCCTGGGACACCTACAGACCTGCCTGAAATATAAAGAGCAGTTTAAGAGACTTTACCAGCAGTGTATGAACCTTTATAAGCATTGACATCACAAACAGCCTTCCATAATTACTACATTCAATTTCCCCTTAATGGAGAAAACTGTATTAATTAATAATAGCTGCATTATGTCTTCCACAGACAAGAAAAACACCCAATCGGAGACCGTTCCTGTCGCTGCAGATGTTGTTTTGGCTCAGAGAGAGAAGGATTTGAACTCCTTCATGCTACGGAAACAGCAGATGGATACACTGATAAAGATGATAGCAAAGGTTACAGAAAGCATCACGGGTAAGTTTAACTAGAAAAATAAGAAAGTACCCCAATATTAACTTGAATTATGTTAAGTTAGAGAGTTTGGTTCTGTGTCATGGATTTATGTGTCGTTTTCTTCACGAACATGGTTCTTCTTTAACCAGTTCCTGAGATGTCGGCTCTCGAGAAGCAGCACAGTGAAGATCTCCAGACTGTGAGCCTGAACAAACTGATGCTCGTTCAGTCCTTTGATGCGGAGGGGAAGTTGGGAAAGACGGGCCCTCCCAAGGTCATCTGGTGCAACACCAGTCTGGCTGTCTTGAAAATGGCCAGCGAGATGAACAAACTGCATCACAGCAACCTGATTCTGTCCTTCTGGGTCAAGGGGGCTGCATCTTTGGCGTCAACGAGACAACCCTGGCCAACCCCTGTTCCAGTCACCCTAACACAGATCTGCGAAAACATCTGGGAGCCGCTACTGACAGAGTTCTTTCAGCTTTGTGTCAGCATTGCACATGCAGACATCACTTTTAAGCAGCTCGATCAGGTTTTGGTGGAGTCTGGCGACCAGGGAGACGGGAAACTAATGAAGAAAGAGCTGAGTCTGATGTCAGAGATGTTTAGTGAGTCAGGAAGTATCAAACCTGAGGAAAACTGGGTGGAGCTGAGACTTCGTCAGATCCAGGAGTATCGACAGCTCCACGAGGCAGCGGCTGCAGCCAGTGCAATGCTGAAAATTGCTGACAAAATGAAGCTTTCTGGGAACTTCATGGAAATTGACACTCTCAGCCAACTGGTAATAGTGTTAAATTTTAATTACAGTATTTACAAAGGAATTAAGTTGCAGTGGGCTGTTATTTGTGTTTTCTTTACAATTTGTATTCACAATATTCACTTACATAAGAGATGCATATGTAACATTTTAATATGAGTACATTTAAATATAGAATAGAAATGAATAGCAGGAGGTGAACATTGACAATTTGTGGTCAAAACCTTTAAAAGATGATTTACTTTTAAAATCTGTGTAGCAGAAGCAAACACACCTTTTCTCTTAAATGTACATTTATTTTTAAGAAAATGTATAAGTCTTGAATTATGTGCACAACTATTTAACAGGAAGAAGACACATTTAAGCAGAGGGCCTTGGGGTCTCTTAGTCCTGACCTGTTTCGTGCCAAACAACAACTCTCCACAGTCACCAAGCAGCACACTGCCTGTCTGGAAGAGTTTCTAGCGAGCCAAACTCTGGTCAGTTGGGTCAAAGAGAACCTTAAAAGTAAGGCGCTTGCATAAAAAGCAATCTCCACATTAATGCAATAGCCTAAATTGTTTTTAGTTGCGCAGATGATGCTTGTCTGCTCACTTTATTGTCCCCTCAACAGATATGAGCGATGTGAAGGTCTATGTCGAACTGGCTTCCATATCTGCTGGAGAGAATGACACAGAGATCGACCAGGTGGCCTGTTTCCATGATGCAGTGATGGGCTACGCCCCCCTGCTCTACTCCCTCTCCACTCACGCTGGCTTTGAGGAGTTCATGAAATGTGCTCAGCAGGTGTGGGACACCCAAACTAGAGACGAGAAGCTACCAGACAAATTGGTATTTACTTCTCCCTTATTTGTAGGCAGAACATAAAGCCCTGTTACTGTGGCAAAGTGACAATAATGCCACTGGGTTTGTTTTCCAGAGAGAGTCTACTCGTTTACTGAGCTGGCTGAAAGCACTGAAGGAGACCCACGGCTCTGTGGAGCAGTCCTCTCTCTCCCTGGCTTCTTCTATTAATGCTCATGGAGTTTATCACATAGGATGGTCTGATAAAAACACAGCGAAGGTAAGTAGACACTCTTCCATTAAAAGATATTGTCAAAGATACCATGATGTAAGGCCCAGCTGACTGAATTCATATAAATGATTTAAGATGTTTATGAGATTTCTTTCTTTCTGATTTTCACTTCAAACTTCACAGAGATGTCTACAAAACATGGTACATGTCACAGTGAAAATAGACAGAGAGGAGAAGAGCTACAAGCTTGAAGACCTGCTGGAACTACAGAACAAACTCATGCTCATGTCATCCAAAGGGGAGCACGGCAGAGAGCAAGTCAACAGGTTCACCGAGGTCAGTGGCATTTATAAAAGACAATTTTGATATTTAAAGCAGTGTAACTTTCTGCACTATGTACAGTGGCGAGAGGTTATTTAGACGACGTTTGAACCACAAAAAATATGGCAGAGCATCTAGAGTGGTCTCACACTGTTGTATATTTAAACAGCTATCAAGCTAGCTGGATAAAAATGTTCTTATCCAACCACGTAACGTCTTGGATCATTTCATTTTCCTAAGTAATGAAATTACACAATAAAGTAGTACAAGGTGTAGATGTTGTGATGCTTGCAGTAACTTTATTGGCATTGTCAGCCAGAGAAGTAACATGTTGCTAACCAGAGCAATGTGACTGAACAGATCAGAATCCAATGTGCCAGTCTTAACATCAGACAACACTCGACCACGCAGATGAATTATGATATGACTAGGGGGGCAGAAGAACTCCAAAACAACCTGAAAATCACAGACTCTAGGAAACTATCTCTTGTTTAGACACCCAGTAGCAACAGTTGTCATGTTATTAAGTCTTCTTTCAGCTCTGGTTTGGACTTTAACTTTGTGTGCTGTTTGGTGCTGGGCAGGTAGTGTACAATGGGTTTATCAGAGCTTGTTTACTGAAAACAACACTCCTGTCCACATGTACTGTAGGTTTTTGAAGGAGTTCAGAGACTGGGCACCATCCTTCTTCAGATGCAAACATCCGGCAACATGCTCTTCAGGGAATGGCATGCTCAAGTCCAGTGCAGCCCAGAACAGCAACCGTGCATCAAAGTCACCTTCTTATCCCTGATGGGTAAAGAGATGGTGTACCACAGCAAAGTGACTGAACAGCTACAAAAGCTGGCTCAGTCCATGGAAAGCTGCCAAAAAGAATGGCGTTCTTTCATCAGTGAGATGCGCTCCAACTTCAATTTGCTGAACCACTACACCTCAGAGCAGATGGTGTACTTGTGCCACTGGATACACAAAGTGTGTCAACGGCAGGCGTCAGTTCCTCCACAGTTATGGCATTTACTTTTTCCCATAAAGCCTCAGTGCACTCTAAATGATGTCAGAGTCGCTTACAGTAATGCAGCAAGCATGGCCTCAAAGCCTGATGAATTGGAAGATGTTGAGTTTGACGATGAAGATCAATATTCCAACCCTTCCATGGACTTAACACCAGCTTCACCAGGACACACTGAAGAGGACATGGAAGAGGCTCATGATTTGATGGAGTTTTCTTCAGAGGATGAAGATAATGGTGTCATGAAATGTGATGATGATGTCGCAGAGGGCTCAACACTCAGACATACTGATGGCAGCAGGAAGTGCGATGAGGACAGTCTTGAAAAACTCTGGCGTAAATTCAAGGATGACATGCCACAGTACCTCAACGAGTACTTGGACATCTTGTCTCTGGCCAACTTCCTCTCATGCCTCTCTGAAAAGCAGCAACACAAGATCAGGAACTTTCCACTGGTTCTCCAGGAGGGAAAGCCCAATCTTGTGCTTTGTCCCAGTGGAGAAGTTTTTACCACCATCCTGTCTTTTTACATGGAAAGTCCAGAGCAGCCTCTGCCATCTACTGATGAGGTTCTAGTCTGCAGAGAGGAAACCACAGAGGAGGAGGTGGAGATCTTTCTCCGCCGAGCTCTCGGCCAAGGTTCCGGACAAAACTGGCAGAAGATATACTCTCTTGTCAATCCAGGGCTGCTGGGATATGATGTCAGTGTGGCCTTGGGGGATCTCTTTGAGGTTCTTAAGGGAAGTGCCAACCCGCATTATCGTTTGATAATAGTCAGTCCAGTTGTGCACCAGCACAGATATGTGCCCTCTTTCTTCAGCAATGACAAAGTACAGGCTTGTGTGAGTCAAACAGCAGAGACTGCCAGGAAATATCTACATCACCACTTCACACAAAGCACGATCCCACAAAACTCTGTCTCACTGGTTTCTCCACATCAGCTCTCAGTCTGGATGGTTTCATCTGTACGCCCTGCAGTTGGTAAGGGTAACCCTAATTGGCATGCCAGTATGAAAATGCTTATACAATAGTGTCAAGAATAGAATTAGTTTGTTACGTAAAAAACTGTATTATGTTTTGTTAAAATCCCGTAAAATCCCGTAAAAATCTTTACACATAATTCAGTTACAATATTCAAAAGTAATAATATTTTTGATGACATACATCTTTTTTCTATCAATAGGGAAATCCCTTTATGTGGATCGTTTGTTTGAGAAGTTCAAGCAGAAATGTCCCAGAGCAGAACATATTACGATCAGACTGATTGAACCATGTGTTGATATAGACTCCTTGATTAAGAGTCTATCAGAGAAACTGGCAACCTTGAGAGAGCAGGACCCTGTTCTCTTGCACATTGACACCGCTGGAGTAAGTATGCAATATCTGCATTTATCTCGGCAGATATCTTGGAATTGGTTGTACTTGAGAATCTGTCTTCTTTTTCGCTTTTTTTACCTGTCAGGTTCGTTCAGGTCTGGAGGAGCTCCTGTTCCATCTGTTAGTTCTGGGCTGTTTGAGCGACAGCCATGGCATGCTGTGGAGAAGGAATGTAGCTCACTTGATCACTGTTGAGGTCCTCAGAACATACACATCGCCTAAAAACCAGCCAAAACAGGTAGCAATGTCTATTTCAGATCATAACTTCTTTTCAATATGGGTGTTAACTGTTGTTTTAAAATGTCATGTTGTTGTATGCATATTCAGACATTGAACAAGACTGATAAACTATAACTTTTTAACTCTGTGACATCACAGCTTTCAATAACAGTGTATTCTAATGTTTTATATGACTCACTCATCACCCAAATAAGTGAACAAAGTCTGCCACAAGTGAAGTGTGCATTAGTGACCATGCATGAGTAATAAAAAATGTTTTTAGGTTGTCAAAAAATTCCCAACCTAATAAAAGCCGAATAACATTCATTGAAAAAGCTCAAAATGCCTTTATATTCCATAATCTATACTCATCTGCTTATATAAACTTGGGGTCCCATTGATTGACTCTGAATTCAATGCCTTAAATTTCCCCTAATTTTCAAGCGTTGCTTAAATCATTTTGTGGATATGGTCTTTGGTCTAGGGGAGCTTTGAAAGTTTCAGATTAAGGAGTTCTGCCCCTTTTTGAGAGAAAAATTACAAAAATGACCTCAGGCTGCAGTTTATTTCAGAAATCTATGTGTTTCATTTGCTCACACAGATGAGGCTTGGACTTCTTGACATTCTGCCCACCATCCATTGTAGACCTCCAAAAGAGGTGAAGCAGTTGTTGGCCGGTAGCGGGGCGTTGACAAAACAGACCTTTGATCCACTCATGGATGAGCAGGAGTTTCGCAGTGAGGGGATTCAAAGACCCTATCAATACTTAAAGCTCTACAGTATGAATCAGAATCTGGATCGTTTTAACTACCAGGAAGGATCCAGAATGGGGGATCCCATTGATTGTCTCAATCACTTTCTGACATACTGTGGAATGCAAGATCCATCTTGGGCTGAGCTGAAGAACTTCTCCTGGTTCCTCAATGTGCAACTGAAAGACTGTGAGAACTCAGTTTTCTGTGATCCAGATTTTCTGGCTGACCAGCTGCCTGGTTTCAAGGGCTTCATTGTGAAGTTTATGGTTCTAATGGCGAGAGATTTTGCCTCACCATCTCTGAACACATCTGATGAAAGTCCCATGCTGCACATTGATAACAGTTTGGAGGATGACCTGCTTGCCCGTCTGGCAATCCGTAAGCATTGGGAAAATGAGTCTCATCCATACATTTTCTTTAATGCAGACCGATCCTCAATGTCTTTCCTCGGCTTTAACGTGAAGGTATGCCAGAGGCCAAACACACTCAATGCAGTTGATCCTCACAGCCTCAAGGTCCTGATAGAAAATGTGATGTCAGAAAAACTTTTTCAAGGTTTGGAACGGCAAAGGATCTCTCTCACTGAAGACTTTAATCAGTTGCAACGGCCGGCCAAAATCAAAAGGATTTCATGCGTTGTTGGTGCAAAGAAAGGAATGATGGACAGAGAATTTGATCCAGACAAAACATATGAGCTCACTGCTGACAATGTGATGAAGATGTTGGCCATACACATGAGATTCCGGTGTGGAATTCCAGTTGTCATCATGGGCGAGACCGGCTGTGGAAAAACCCGATTAGTCCGTTTTCTTTGTGACCTGCAGAGGGAAGAAAGACCAGTAGAGAACATGGTACTTGTCAAGGTACATGGTGGAACTACAGCAGAGATGATCTACAGAAAAGTGAGGGAGGCAGAGATACTTGCTGAGAAAAACCGTAGAATGCACAAGCTAGACACCATTTTGTTCTTTGACGAAGCCAACACCACAGAGGCCATTTTTGCCATCAAGGAAATCCTTTGTGACCAATCAATGAAAGGGAAACCTCTGAAGCCAGGCAGTGGCTTGAAAATAATAGCTGCTTGCAATCCTTACAGGAAGCACTCACTGGAAATGGTGGAACGTTTGGAACGTGCAGGATTAGGATACAGGGTGAAGGCAAATGAAACAGAAGACCGCCTTGGCAAAGTCCCTCTGAGGCAGCTGGTGTACAGAGTTCATCCTCTGCCTCCAAGCATGGCTTCTTTGGTATGGGATTTTGGTCAGTTGAGTGATTCAACTGAACTTTCCTACATCAAACAGATTGTTCAGAAGAAAGTTCACGACCATTGTTTGCCAGTGGCCTGCGAGGACATAATTTCAAATGTGCTGGGGGCCTCCCAGAAATATATGCGAAGTCGGAAAAATGAGTGCAGTTTTGTGAGTCTCAGAGATGTGGAGAGGTCTATGAAAGTGTTAGTTTGGTTTTACCAGCATAGCAAGGCCCTTTTCAACAACTGCTCTCATCTCAGTGAGGCTCATAAAACACTGAAATGCTTGATTCTTTCAGTTGGAGTCTGCTACTACCCGTCTCTGGTGGCCAAAGAGGAGTACCTCTCCGTCATTTGTAGGTACTTTCCACACCCTCTCTGTTCTTCAGCAGCATTGCAGGAAGAGATTTCATCCTGTCAAGACTTCTTCCTTCAGAACATACAGACAAGGGAGACCATAGCCAAAAATGTTGCACTCAAAGAGAATGTGTTTCTCATGGTGGTTTGCATTGAGCTCAGGATCCCACTCTTTCTGGTTGGCAAGCCAGGCAGCTCTAAGTCGCTTGCTAAAACAGTGGTTGCTGATGCCATGCAGGGCCAGAACTCCCACTGTGAATTATTCAAGAAACTCAAGCAAGTTCATATGGTCTCCTTCCAGTGCAGCCCTCACTCAAGTCCCGAGGGCATTATAGGGACATTCAGGAACTGCGCCCGCTTCCAGAAGGACAAAAACATGGATGAGTATGTATCAGTGGTGGTGCTTGATGAGATAGGACTAGCAGAAGATTCTCCTCAGATGCCCCTGAAGACCCTTCATCCTCTCTTGGAGGATGGTTGCATTGATAATGACAAGCCAGATCCACACATGAAGGTTGGCTTTGTGGGCATTTCCAACTGGGCTCTTGACCCAGCAAAGATGAACCGAGGAATATTTGTGTCCAGATGGGATCCGAGTGAAGATGAACTTGTGGAAACTGCCAAGGGAATTTGCTCATCCTCCAACCAAATTCTTCTGAAAATCACACACCTCTTCCCATCTTTGGCAAAGGCCTTCTTGAACATCTGTAAAGAGACCTCAAAGAATCAGTTCTTTGGTCTAAGGGATTATTACAGCCTTGTCAAAATGCTCTTTGCCGCAGTCAAATCCACACAACAAGAACCAGATGGCGGACAGTTGGTAGAGTCCATCTTGCGTAACTTCAGTGGACAGCCAGAGGGTTTTGACCCTGTCATATTTTTCCAGGAGGTTCTCCAAAACTTAATGGAAATTCCCAGACCAAGCACCCTGCAGATGGTGAAAAAGAATCTTGATCATGACACCAACCACGAGAGCCGTTACCTTCTTTTGCTGACCACCAACAATGCAGCTCTTCATATCCTTCAGCAACAAATCTTTGCCAAAGGAGACTGTCCACCGCCTGAAATTGTCTTTGGCTCAGGATTTCCAAAGGACCAGGAATATGCCCAAATCTGCCGTAACGTTAACCGGGTAAAAATGTGCATGGAGACCGGGCGTACTGTCATCCTCCTCAACATGCAAAATCTTTATGAAAGCCTGTACGATGCCTTGAACCAGTACTATGTTTACCTCAGTAAGCAGCAATATGTTGATCTTGGTCTCGGCTCCCACAGAGTCAAATGCCGTGTCCATACAAACTTCAGACTGGTGGTTGTGGAGGACCAGAAGAAGGTCTATGAGCACTTTCCCATGCCCCTCATCAACAGGCTTGAAAAGCACAGGGTGGATAGGAGTACCGATCTGGAACCATGGCAACACAGGGTTCTCCACAAACTGAATGAGTGGGTGAAGGAATTCTCAGGTGAGGGTGCAGAGGACTTCAAGCTGTCTGACATTTTTGTTGGCTACCATGACGATGCCTGTGCCAGCGCTCTCTTGCAAGCAATAGAAAGGAGAGCACAAAAAGATGAAGACAGTGCAGTAAGACAACATCAACAGAATGAAAAAGATGACTCACTGGAAGAAGATGAAACAAATGAAACACTTGAATCAAATTCAAATGAACAGAAAGAGGTAACTGATAAGGAGGACGATCAGTTGGGTGATGCAATGGACATTGCAATGGAGATTGCTGGAAAAGAGCAAGAAATTGAGTCAGTGGAAATGAATGATGATGAATCCACTGAGGTATTTGATGACAAGAACAAAGTAATGTCTGAGAGTGAAGAAATGATGGAGACAGAAAACGATGTTGGGTCTGCTGGGGAAAACGAGGAAGAAGAAGTCTTTGATTTAGCAAAATGTCTCTTGTTGAACTGTGCCACCCCCGACGCTGTGGTGAGGCTCAAGTATTCAGATTTAGCAAACCAGGAGAGGGAGAAACTCCAGAGAATGTACTTCCAGCAACAGCATCACCACTCCCTCCGAGATTTCCTGGAAGATTGCCTGAAAAAGCATCAGGGGTCCAGCAAGTTTCTAGAGGTAGGTCACATACCACTGCTCCAATTATGTATTTCATCATTTCTTTAAAATCTTTACAAATCGTTTACATCACTGTCCCCTTTGTGGTTTTACATAGATAACTACATTCTCCAGCTTGTTAACCAGATCAGATGTCAAGGTTGTAGCCCATGCCCTAGGACTGCATACAGACAGAATCCTCCTGCTCTCGCTCCACCAGTTTGACACTGAGGTCTCCTTCTGCAACAAGATACGGTACTAACTACTCAGATAACAGCAGCATGGCTTATGTATTTTTTTTTTTGTCTTCTAATCTTTCTCTTACTCGCCTTTCTTTGTCAGGGGCTTCCTTCAAGATGCTGGCCACTCTCATCACATCCTGTTAATCCAGATGGACCTCGAGGAATCCCACTGCAGTGATGAGCTCATAGCATCAGCAAAGTAGGTCTCAATGTCAAGATCCTGAACAGATTGCAGTGTGATTTTATGCATGCTGAGTGGAAAAATGGACATTACAGCAATTTCATTGGTGTTTATGATGCCATCTGCCTCCAGATATTGCACCATGAATTACCTGATGTCACTGGAGGATCAGACCTGTTGGGTGATTTTCATTGTGAAGGTCTCTAGGATCCCAAGTCAGTCACAGTACATTGGTTTCCAAGGAGGTGAGTACTGAGTGGATTATGATTATTATTGCAATATAATTATTTGCTGACTGCATTATACACAAGTATGACAAGATTAAAGCCATGTTTTTTTTTTTGGCATGAAAGGAGTCTGGCACTCAGTACATATTGATGACGTGAGGGATACAGAGGACATGAGCCTAAACCTGTTGGGTTTCTGTGGAACTCTCATTAGCAACCTGCTCAACCCAGCACCATCAGGTAGAAACTGTACATATTCTGAGTATTAAAATGTGTGTTGTGTTACAGATGTCTAAGAAAGTGTTTTTATTGTTCTCTAGGCTAATTTTTACTGTAAAATTCTTGATCTTTAATAGAACACCATGACAATGGAGAAACGGTGAGGAAAAGAAAAGACACTCAGGTAGATACAAATGTGAGTTTAAGAGTAAATAAACTTTATGTTCCAAAAAAATGTAGTTTTTAATGTTGCTTGAATTTAATTTGCTTGCGTTTGTGTACAGGCCGATAGGGCCCACCTCCACAGTCTATCCTTGGTGAGATCATGTATCCAAAAAGCTGTGGGTTTGCTGAGGGACAGCAATGGCGTGACATCTCGAAGCATGCGGAGAATGCATATCCTTCTGACTCTTCTGGGAACTTGTCAAGGGCAAATAAGAGGTGAATATAATCACCTGAGAATGATTTTAATTTGTATAATAAAACTATAAAATTGACTACAATGTATCTGCAAGAGTTTGTTGATCAATACCAATCACTTTGGGAATTATGTTATGTTATTCATTTTGTCTGTAAGAAGCCAACATCTGATTCTGATGTAGGAGCAAATAGTTTTATCAGTCTTACTGGTTTCTGATTATATACTTTATTAAAGCTCACTTTCAGGAGGTGTTGTTGAGTAGACTGGCAGAGGCTTTGGCAGATAGAGAAGAAAGGATGAGCTCTCCTAAGGAGTGGGTGAGCAGAGAAGCCAAGAAACGCCAAGCTCTGCAGGAGGGGGGAACTCTGAGGTAAACTTATTTAGCAGGACTCAACTTGAAAACGGCTCCAGTTACAGATCTTAGGATTTCACTTTGTGTATTTTCCTTCAGATCCAGCACCAGATCCTTTTTAAAAATGTTTTAATATTGGCTCTCTTTAAGTGCTTTCTTGTTTCTAGTCAATGATTTCATCAGATGCAGCTTTCTTTTGTTTCCTTAACTGACAGACATACCCTGTGGCGCTGTCTTCAGTCCACCGTGACTCCAATCTTGGCCAGCATGTTGGAAGTTATGGACAGGTATGCGAATCTGGACCTGCTCTCTGATGACAGGCTCAGTGAGGGCCTCCTAAAGCTGTGGTTGGACATCCTGGCAGATTCACAGATTTTAGACCTAACACCTCTCCAAATCCCAAGGTATTGTGGATTACTTGTTCTGTATAATTCCCACAGTAAGTTGAATCAACAAAAGGCATCATTTTTCTTTGATTATTATGATTTCTAGTGAGTCAGACCAGGAGGTGCTTGTGCAGCACTACTTCATGTTGGATGGTGAAGAACAGCCCTGCACTGCTGCATTCAGTTGGCTCATCAGAATGTACCTTGAAGGCCTGTGGGAAGAATCAGAATTTATGCCAGGTTTGCCTTGACTACATACAGTATATAAACCCATGAACAGAAGTATATATTGTATGGTATGATATGGTTTCACTGCTTTTACTGATCCTCAGTAACAAGAGAGGATGGCACAGAGAGGATTCTCCAGTTTGTGAGCACCTTCAACAACAGCAGGCTGGGCAGTCACTTACAGAAACTCTCAGACGAGGAGAGATCGGAGTATGGCCACCACTATCTCCAAGACTTTCTGCTGCTTTCTTTGAAGATCAAGTCAAAGGACGAGCTTAGGGTATAGACACATTATGAGTCACACATTTAGGTGAAACATTTTTGGAAACAGACAAATAGTCTTGACTTTTTACACATGTCTTATACAGGTGTTCACCAGGGCCATGTTGGGCTGTGTGTCTGAGCTTCAGACGTCCATGGGTGCCGTCACTGACCTCTCTCCTGCTTGGATAACGTCTGCTGCCAAACATTTTGCCCCCAGACTGGACACTCTCTGCCACCTATTTCTGCTGCAGCCCCAGCTAGCCACCGATGTCTCTCAGCAGGGGTCAAAGAGTGAGCCCCAGGAAATGGTGAGATTAGGCTTCATTTTAAACATCATCATCGTCATTTGAAATCTCTAAACGTCTCTGTGACTATTGCACCGCTTAATTTCTGTATGAAGTGGTTTGGAAGCATAGGTACAAAAGGTACAGACATTAGTGTTTCATCTAGGTCAAATTTCCACCTGGGAGTTTAGTTTATGATGGGATATTGGCAGAATTCCTGTCACCCTTTGCCGTACTGTGAGACTAGTGATAATGTAGAATGCACATCAGCATAATAACAACATGCTAACTATAAAAAGGTTGACATGTTATAATTTTATAATGAGCATGACGTCTTTTATTTTGGCAGGTGGAGGACATTTTAGCTCTTGGTATCTGTGTTGAGCAGACCAAACTGCTGACTGTGACGTCCCTGCAAGAGTGCGAGTTCTTTGTGAGCAGAGTGGAGTTTCTGCAGCCGTGTCTGGATAGAGTGTTTGGTGAGAAATACAGCACCCTCTGTAGCCCTGGCTGTCTGCAACATCTGGACTCCATCAGGTGAGTCTGGCAAGATGTACAGCGAGGGAAAAAAAGCTTTCTGTGTTTTGAGGTTTATTTCTAACCTCATTTGCCCTTTCAGGTCACTGTGGCATGGGATGCTGGTTGTTGCATCTTTCATGCAACATGTCGTTTTTAAAGTTAAACAGGACGACTCAAGATTGAAAGAACTGGCTCTCAAACACTGCAACCTTCACCTGAACGTAAGTAAAATGGTTTGCTGGTCTATGTTTTCATCTTGATCTGACTGAAAGAGGTTTCCCTCAGGAAATGATTTAACTGAGGTGGTAAGCCTCCCAGATCCTGAGGCATCTTTAGTTAGTAGATAATGGCCTAAACAATACTACTTTGTATTTATTGACATTCGTCATTTTTCCCTGAAGGTTAATGTATTAATTTTTTATTTTGTTTGCGGAGGCCATCTTTATTTCAGGTGAGGTGGCCCGCCTACTACAGCAACAAGAGCAGTAGAAATAAAATAATACCAAGATCCAGAAAGAATCGGAAAGGACTGGAGATGTCTTACTGAGAGCAGGAGACAGTTGTAAACTCCTCAACAGTTTAACATTAACAACATTATTATTTTCTAACAGCTGATGCAGGAGTCACCTGATGTAAGGAGCGTGGACACACTGGAGCAGCTGATCCGGATCCTCAATTCTTTTCATGATGAGTGTATCAGCAGGGATCTGAGGTCAGGATCTGCCTTTACAATTTGTATTCAGTATTTCAGCTGGTGTTTCAGTTTAAGAGAACATCTGCATTTATTCCAGTAAGCTGAAAAAAAAAATGTCACGAACAAACATCTATTTCAACCACAGCTTCACCGTTTATTTTGAATAATACATTAGAATCAACTCTTTTAAGCTCTTTTGATTTAAATACAAAATTCAACTAAATACTTTTGTAGTATTTAAGTAACTAAGATAATGAATATTACAAGGATCTCTTTTTTTCTGATCTCGCAGTGTAATAATTAACCTCTAATGATATTTCGTTCTGTAAAGGTTTGGCATTTCTTGCCCGGTTTGCCTGTTGGAGCTCACAGAGCCGTCCGTCCTGCCCTGCCAGCACGTCTTCTGTTTGCCGTGTCTCCAAGAAAGCATTCAGCCACACAGACGTTCTTGCCCTAAATGCAGGGCAGACCTGCCACCCGACTTCAAGCCCACTGTTTCTCCCACCGTCAAGTGAGTTCTGGTGGTCTGATTCCTAACTAATGCTAATGTTGCTCCATGACCACAGGATGTGTCTGCTAACAAGTTCACCATGTCAACTTTAAAGTTGATGATACAGTATGTTAATGTTGTGTTCACAACATGTTTCCGCTGCCCCCAAGTGGCCAAAAAACTCCAAACAGTTATTGCAGGTTTAACTTGTTGCTGTGTCATAACTCTTACAGTTTTATAATTAACTATCTATTAGAGAGATTTAATGTTAACAGTGAGACATTTTCTATTAAATAATGTTTTCTGGTAAAGCAGTCTGTGAAACAAAGTACAAGGAACTGAAACGTCTGGGCGTTGTTGAATTAATCTTTCTCATTTCAGCTTTGCAGTAACTTTTTTCTTTTCATGGTTCAGGGCAGCACTTCAGCAGCAGGCAGTGATCAGGGACTGCTGTAACTCCTTCTTCCTGGAGGTGGTGTCCAGGTTCTGTCTGTCAGAGGGGCAGAGGCCCGGAGAGGGAGTGGTGGAGCTGCTCTTCTCCTTACTTGTCTCTGCTAACGGTCAGTGAGAGAATAAGTCACAGATAACTGATGATGCTGTGATAATGAGGCATTCACCCCTTTTTTTCTTATTCATTATTATTTTGTGTGATGCAGGCAATGTGTACAGGACCAGAGAGCTCACTCCCTTCCTGGAGTGTGTGGATAACAGTCCAGTGGTGCGATCTGTGCTGCCAAAACTGCTGCTGCAGTACAGGTGAGGGCATGAATCCAGTGAGAACGGGCAGAGGAGTATACTTCCTTTTTTCAGATAAAAAATGGAAATGAAAATCTCCCAAATTTAACCATGCTGGGTGAAAAATCTAATATTTCCAATTTTGTGGATTTTCATAGTGTCAGATGAGTTGAAGGACCACATGCTTCTCTACAGGTTGGGTACATTGTCAAAAGGTTATTGGGTCATTAAGCTGTAGCAAGGCTGTTAGAGGAAAGCTGAGTTTTTGGAAATATTGCTGTTTACCCAGCAGCAATATTTTGTGATCCAATCTCTTAAAAGTAAGAGAAAAGTAGAAAGTGCCCTGCAGAAACTGCATGTTATTAAATCGTAGTATCTCCATCAGTTTCGACCAGGTGAAGGCTCACATTCAGACCTACCTGAAGAACCTGGAAGAGAATCTTCTAAACAGAGAAGACCGAACTGAACTCTACCTGCTGTTTGTCAACTGCTTCCAGGTAAAAGACACAAACTTCACTTGTCCATTTGTGCTTTCTGCACGAACACTATCGTCAGAGTGATGATAACCATGACCGTTATTTTTGTTTCTTTAATTTTCTTCTTTGGTGCTAATTAGTACTGATCCTGTTGTGTTTGACGTGCCTTACCTAGGGATCACTCTGATCTGACATTTTCTTTTACCATGGATCCTCTGCAAAACATTTATGTACACGGTCTATTCGAATGCCATCACTTGTCACTGATAATGTATTTTGTTTTTCTCAGGACTCTCTGTTGTGCTCAGAGAAGAGAGAAGTGGAACAGAGCAGAGAACAGCAAAGGCAAGCAGAAATCAGATTCCTGAGCAGGTTGGCCAGGAAACAGACTCCAGACAGACAAGAAGACCCAGCAAAGTTCCTGCTCAACATCGCCACGCTGAGAACATGCCTGAGCACCGCTGCCCGGCTGCTGGAGAAAGCTGCAATTCAGGGTGTGTAATGCAGAACTTTGTTTAACTTAAATCACAGCAACTTCATCATTTAGACTGTACACACTGTTTAATTGCACACTGCCTGAAATGATATTTGATGCATCAATTCAGGGAATTTAAATCTCATCAGGTGCACTGTATTTTCATGAAAAGGGGAAATGAAGAACCATGTCAAGTTTTTATGTTTCTTCATGAAATGCAGGCAGACATGGAGTACAGGCTGAGTACTTGCTGCAGGTGAAGGCGGTGTGTGAGTACGGTGGTAATGACTGGCACAGGGTTTACCTGCTCCGAGCGCTCTACAGACTCTCTGGTATAGACCACATACTGTCCCTGATGAACAGTCCGGCCTGGAGATGGGTCTTCCCTGCAAAACTCCTTCAGCTTCAGGTAAAGATATCTTACAGAAACACACAAAATAATCCTGACAGTGTCTTGTTATAACAAGAAAGTTGTTTCTTTTTCCCCTCGTTTTAATGAGAACATTTTTCTAGCTTTTCTCCATATAACAGCACATATTTGAGAAATACTTTTCCTACTAATAACACCTATGGTGATATTTTGAATGTGCATGTTTAGAGATGCAACTATCGATTATTTTCATTATTGATTAATCTGTCGATTATTTGCTGGATTAATTGTTGGGTCTATAAAATGTCTGAAAATAGTTTTTTAAAAAAAGTCCATCAAGTTGATGTATTCAGATCACTTGTTCTGGCTGACCAACAGTCCAAAAGCCAAAGATAATCAGTTTACTATCATAGAAGACTAAAAAAACAGGTAAATATTTAAATATAAGAAGGTGGAACCAGACGATTTTTGGCAAAAAATGAGACAAACAATTAATGGATTATCAAAATAGTATATAGTCATTTTCTGTCTATCAACTAGCCGATTAATTGACTAATAATTTTAGCTTTACTCACAGTGTTGTCTTAAATTAATGTAAACCAAGATTTTTTGTCTTTTTGTCAATTAACCACCACAACCGCTGCGTTACCATTACATTGCTCTATTAACTTATATAACTTACTATTTACTTCTCACTTGTCATTTAGAAGGAAAACAAACACTAAAACTTTTTCTTTTCTCTCTCAAAGCGGATGATTCCAGCTCATGTGGACCAGTTCCTCTGCTGTGGGACGTCTTACCGAGCTATGAGAGAAGCCGTGGCCCGTTTTCTGCTGGAAAACAGATCTGACACCTTCATGGCAGAGATACAGGTCAGAGACACGCAGCAGCCAATAGGAAGGCTGATGACAATGTTTAGCTAATTTAGTTTAAGAGCAGTTTAGAGGTACTGTCTGTAGACACTGTCATGTCTCCTGATGACCACTAGAGGTCAGGTAAGAGTAATAAAAAGGTTGTTAAACCCTATTATATATAATAATAATGTTGTTTTGTTGTCCCCGTAGAAGCTGGGAGGTTCTCAGATCAGCCTCCTGGCCCTGGCCTTGTTCAGACAGGTCACCTGCCGCTACAAATCACCTGACGTCAACATACGTCCCTCCCCACAGGTCACTACACATGAGGTCTCATGTACATTGTGTCCATTATAAACTGACTTTCTTCTTTTAACATGTGGCTCTACATGAACTTACAGGAGATGGAAAGACTGGAAAAGCTCCTGAAAAAGGTCCAGTTGTCGAAGGACTTCAAGGATTTCTGCACTGCACTGCTGTCAAATCAGATTGGTGGACCGGGCTCAAGTCTCCACATCAACACGCATCTTGTGGCTCAGAAACAAACCCTCCTGGAGCTGCTGGTCCATCTGGACTCTGTGCTCCTCAGTGGAAATCCTCTACTGGCTCCTCTTCATCAGATAGCCTCCCAGCCTCAGAATGTCACAGTAAGACACTTCTCTCTTACCACTGATTTTACACATGAAGGTCAGTTTACCCTGCACGGAGAGTTCTTCTTCTCCTGTTAAAACACTTGTATAATGTCTTCTGTGGCTCTGGAGGAGAAAATAACTCATCATCTTGAGATTATAATCTACAGCTGTTTAACACAGCTGTGTGGAGTTTTAAAAGACGTGGGTATTTACCAGGCAAGGAGGATCCAACAAAAGATGCAATCGAATTGCATTATGGGAAATGTAGGATCTAGTGTTTTAGGAGCTTGGCCCATACTAGGGACTCACAGTCAGGTTATTGCAGCCTGTCTCTCACAAGTAAATAAATAGCTGGAGCACCACTTTAAGGCTCATCATTTTCAGTTTCTACCAATTTTTTCGTATAAATAATGTAGCAATGCATTCAAAAGACACTGACCACCTTAGTTTCATCTTGCTGCAAGCACAGCTCAGAATTTCTTTCCAGTAATAGAGAGAAGAAAACAAATTGGGAGGCTGTTCCTTATGCATCTGACAAGACGCAGATCAGATTTTACAAAATCTATAATACAAGAATCCAATTTTCATTTTTGTATAAACACCGATACATTTCCAGATAAAACTAAAAACTGAACATAATACACCTTACTCTATTTTCCATGAATGTAGCACATTAACTCCACTTACGTTTTCCTCCAAGAACTCCTTTCTGCCAACCATGCCCGATGATCACACAAGTGAAGCCAGAAAGTGGTTTCATAAAGACAAGAACGCACAGCTGTACTGTAAGTATTTTACATTATAAAGGGTTATCTCTGCCATCGTCACTTCTCTATGAATAGTCCATCAGAATATAAATATATATATATGTATATATATATATAATGTATTTTACATCATTCCCAGATTGCGCCAACGGACATCCATTCTTTGTGACAGAGGTATGAGCTTTTTTTTGAGTCCATCTTGGCAAGCATTCGTTAAGCATAGAGAGATTCAAAAATAACACCTTACATGCTTCTGTCTTTGTCCCATAGTGTGGTAGACCTGTGGCTTTAGCAAATTGTCAGTGTGGACTTCCTGTTGGTGGGCAGAATCACAGCCCAGTCCCTGGATTTACTCCCTACACAGGAGAAGGGTATTCATCTCTTCAGTCAACCAGCTTTGTGACAGTATTTTCAGTCAAATATTTGTGTTTAATTCAATTTGTGTTCCTCCTCAGAGATCAAACTCGGACAGGACACATATTAGGAGAGGCTGGTCAGAGGTCTGAAGCCCCTGAAAGACAGCTGACTTATGCTCAGACCTGCATCCTGCGGCTGTTTACACACCTCGCCATGCTTCAAGGCGCTATAAGAAATCACAGAGTGAGACTTCTGCTAAATTAACACCAGATTTGACACATCACAGGTAATGAAAACATGGCATTATGTAATAATACTCCTGTGGTGCTTTTTTTAATCATAGGCACTTGGTGACATGATCCACCCCAGGCCCCAAAATGTTTTCAACTTCCTGTGGAGCCACCTTGAAAAGGACATGAGTGTGTTGGGGCAGAGGCTGGATCAGAACGTGGACAACACGGCAGTTACACTTCATTTGATTCTCAATACTTGCACAGGATTCACTACAGGTGATGCAGACTTTCCAACAATTTGCAGCTCGCTGCTTCTATTGTTCATTTAAAAAAACATGTGACATAACTCTTCTGAATGTTAACAAAGGTTCCCGCGGCGCAAGACAGGATCTGTCCTCCAGACAAGGACGGCAACAGTGGGAGAAGCTCGTCTGTGATTCTGCCATCAACCCAGTTCTTCAAGTAAAGAATGCAATGCTTTTAAAAGCAGTGCTTACATGTCTGTAACTGGAATCAATACGAAAGAAAGACACAAAGACATTTTGTGCTACAGGGTGATAAAATCTTGTTTCTTCTACCTGCTTGTTTTCAGGATTTGCAGAAGAAGCTGGCTGAAGCTCAGGACAGAATCGGTGCAGATGATGGACTCGCTGGAAGTCCCCTGATGAATCTCCTCCTGGGGGATCCTGGGAACATGTTGTCCCTCCCTTCTGACTGCCCGACGCATCGCTCCTCCTTCTGGACTCTACCCGAGACGATGACTGTAGAGCGCTTCTCTCAGCTGGTGGGAGAACCACAGGGACCCAGATCCTTACCCCTGCTGGTCATGTTCCTCAAGAAGGTACCGATCTTCATCAGGGGCATGTGAAATCCTTTATCTGACAAAGACCGGGGACACCGTGCAGGATAATCACATATTAATAGGCTGTGATTTTTTGAAGAATACCTGACCCATTGCCTAATATTCCACCAAATGTCACTGAAATCTGTTGAGTAGTGTCCAAGATATCATGTTAAATATCAGACAAACAAAAAAAAACATGCAAGACTGAAAACATAGCCTGTTTTGGGGAAGGCAGTGAGGCAGAAATATCACTTGGGTCCTACAGTGAATAAAAGTTACTAGCCAAAATTTGAAGCTCTTGTTGTTTGGGTCTCGCGGGTCCACAACTTTCCTCAAGCTCAGGTTTGTGTTGTTCTTTCTCAGTGAATATTAATGCATGTTGCATTACTACATGTTATTATATTAATTAAAATCTTGGTTGCTGACATTAGTGTCGTATTGTTTGTGTGTTTGACATGCACTGACTCTGTGTGTGTTTGTCCCAGATACACTGCGTGAGGCAGTTACATCACCTGCCTGAGCTGGCTGCTTTACAGTCAGACCTGCTGAGGGTGTTTCCTCTGACGTCAGACTCCACACCGCCGACTATTGCACTGATGTTACAGCAGATACCAGCAGGTATATCAGCATTTTTAATTGAACGTACAGCAACAACAATGAAACTGTAATGCAAACCCCACCGCTAACACCACAGAAACACACATACTGACACAAACCGAGCTTTCTCATTCTGCTCATTAGGATACCAGAAGAAGAAGCTGCGTGAGAGAGTGGAGAGATTCATCCAGGTGTGGAACTGCCTCAGAGCAGAGCTGGCAAACAACTGTAAGCATGTTTCCATTAACATTTAACTCTAATGTATAAATGTATAGTTGTAGCGGAGTAACATAAGCTATGCTGATTGGATGCATTGATCTGTCAAAAGGAATAATCAATATGACACGATTAGAAACGCAAAAATCAAACTCAGTGGAATCTACTTCATCCTCTACCACTGCTATTACTGCTGCTACTAAATATTACAGCTACTACTTCTGCTACTATAGTACTAAAATAAACTTTTCTAAGCTAAAGTTGCTACATGATTTACAACATAAAATTAAAATAGTTAAGAATTAATTCAATTCTGGGTACGCTGTACAATAAAAGTATTATTTTAAAAGTGGAAGTGAAGTTTAAAAGACAGCACTGACTCAATTAAACATCATTTATTATGACAGTTTAAAACTGAGCTTAGGTCGAATGTAAGTTGTTAAGACCAGCTTAGTGACATGATTAAAATAAAAAATGTGCATTTTAGCTACTACTTTAATGAATATACAGTGTTCATTAATTGTTATTGAATCAAATTAAAGCAGACTGAATTAAGAAAGAAAAATATTAATCACTCTTGAATTGAATCGGCAGCTTGAAAAATCGAATTCATTAGAATCAGTGTCAAACCAGAAGTTCACACCTCTATGTAGAGAAGTACATGTCCGCTTCCTTCACTGCACGACTTCATGTACTTTATCCCATGCCTGTGTGTATATATAGCAGCAGACCTGGGTGTGGATGTGAACTTGTGTGAGAAGGAGGTGACAACCGAGAGCTCTGGGGAGTTTCTGACACCGTGCCGACATGGACCGGGGTCGTGTCTCCGAACTCTCGTAGACTTCCTGTTGGAGACTCAGAACAGCCTGGTGAGAGTGGCGAGGAGCATGAGCCGCCAAGGGGACAGGTCAGTACGCCCGGTCCAGAGTCAAGTGCAACAACAGCACTGCATGAACATACGATCGCAGGGTTCATCAAGCAAACCAGTTGGTTTCTTCTTCAATAAAATGGCTATTTGCTTCCATCTGAAATATTATCATCTTGTAAAAATATGACAATATTTACTTAGTTATGTGAGAAGATGATTTTGCGTAGGCCAATCAAATAAATTCAAGCACACATGAATAATTCAACTCACACATCGCACACGCAACACATAAAAAACATATGATCAAGGACTGAGCTTGACAGTTCATTCTTGACCTTGGAAACAGCCGTTGGCCAACAGCATCAATTCAAGGTGCGCTTGATCACTTGTTCTGGAGCTTTTGACCGTTTCACACAGTCTTCAGCAGCAGATTGAGTTTGCTTCATGGATCTGTAGATGTTCAAATTCTTTTTTCAGCCATGTTGGCTTAAAAGTTAAGCTCCAGCTCCTCCAGCTCCTCTTGCTCTGCAGTACATGCTGTACACGAAACCATTTTTCCCCCTGTTGTGAAGAGTTGTGGCATCTAATAAGCCTTCAGACTCATGAATGTGTCTTACCAGCTGGACCTCCTAGATCCTACAGTATGTCATCTTCTCACCTGTACCTGGAACAACATGTCAACTCCGATGCGCCTCTTTCTTGTGTTTTTAAACCTATGATTAATACGGCTGATCATGGACTCACTCGTGTTTTATTTCCCCAGCGAATACAGTGTTCCGCTGGAAAGGATATCAGAAACCCAGCTGACCCTGTGCCACCCAGAAAGAGAGCTGCTACCTCTGGTTTTAGCCCACTGCCACTACACCTTGAAGAAAGGTGGGGAGACAGACAGCAACTACGATCTGCCAGGCATCCAAACTCAGCTTATCCGTCGCTTCTTGGCTGGAAAACCACATATCCAAGCGGTAAAAATAATCAAAACTAACCACACAGCTGCATGCAGACGTCAGGTAATACCAAACAGTCTGCTAACCAGCACTGTTGTCTCTTTGTTCAAAATCAGGACACCTCGAGGTACTTGAACAGACACCTGCAGGATTTCTCTGTGGTTCTAACCGAGGTCAGAGGCAAGATTCACCAGGTAAGACCATTTTACTTTTGAACTTTACTATTTTACGGTACCAAAGTCTTCATCTGGAACAGACTAATGCCAGCCCAGGAATGTTCACAGTAGTTTCCCCTGTAGGATTTTGTGAGGCCACTTTGTCAGAGGTCAAATTCCTTCCCTCGCACTCCTCTCGCTGGCCTGCTGACAGTCCTCTGTCTGTACTGCAGGAACCGCTGAAGGGTTCGCTGAGCAGTGCCATGAGAACGGTGCTGCGTTCATACACAGATGTGTGTGATGCCGTGTTTGTGGTGGAGACTGGCCTTCGCTTCCTTGGCAAGACGAGCGGGGATCCTAAGGGTCACCTTTTGTCCTACCTCACTGATTCACTGAAGATGGACCAACAGATTTCCAGCACTGTAGCCAAGGTAGAAACTCCCAGACCCACAGCTATTTCCATTACAACACTGCTATGCAAAGAATGTGATTTTGTAAGCGACGCACTGTTACAACATCCCTTTCTTGTTGTTTTTTCCCTATTAATCTCCTATTTAAATACTACTTATTTCACACTAAGGTGTGGAAATAAGTGAAATAAAAATGGTCTTCATGCCATACTCTGATTTCACTGCCTGCTCTGGTGCTCTGAAACAGCTATTTGCATGTTTAAGCCCATTAACTACGAGTTTACATTGTACGAAAGTTTTTCTTTTTGAAAATACACCATTCCAGACATTCTTTGATTTCCATTCATTTCTGTAAAATATGAAAATCTGTTAGCAGACTATTGAAACTTGCATGAATGTTGTAACAAGCTGAATTATTGTTGTGAAGTACTGCAGAGAAGATGTTTAAGTTAAATCTCCACTTGATCTGCATTGCCATGCAAAGATAATGTAACACTGACAATGCAGACTGTGATGGATTAGTCAAGTCAAGCAAGTTTGCCAGTTTCATTTTCATTTTTAGGGTCTTGGAGAGAGCAAGCTAGAACACAGCGTATTCACCTGGCAGCTCCTGACTTGTTGGAAATCTGAGCTGATGCTGAACAGGAAGCAAGTAAGTATTAATAAAATCATATTTACGATCATCAGATTTACTGGATGTGGCAGAAAAAAGACAATTATTAGTCACAACAGTTAAACTGTGCATACGCCAAGGCCCTTTAAAGACTTAAAAACGCACAATCAATGAAAGAAATTCCACCCCTGGTGACCACATCATTTGTTTTTGAGTTATTATTTTCACCCGTGACCTCTGCTGGCTGTCAGTGACTGACCCCAAACACCACAGAGAGTTAAATTTCCTGGGCTGTAATCCGGCAGGCGCTGAAACGGCAGGCGCCCAGAGTTTGACCCCAATAAAAACTAAATTTGACGAATTCTGTTTGAGCTGCAGTTTCTGCTCCAAAGCATTTTGCTGTATTTCTTTATTAGATTAAACTTTGATTACACTTAATTCATGGTCATGTTTCAGGACCCGTTCCAGAGGCTACCCTCGGAGTTCCAGCAGAGGCTGTCTGAGGAGGAGAGGAAGGGGCTGAAGGTTTTCCTCGCTGTCACAGATGTTGACACTTTCTCTTTGGAGCTGCATGAAATTCTGCTGCTAAAGACGAGCAATGCCGTGCCTGACGAGGCTTACCAACAACACTGGGAGTAAGCACAAGCCATTTGTAATCCCCTCTCTATAGTGAAAACACAACTCATTAACCATTTGTGAGTTTAGCCCTTGTAGGAGGTAATGCACCAAATGGTAAAACAATGCCAAAGCATTTGCATTATTGACATTTATTCCCTAGTTTACCCAAGAGGCGTTTTTAGGAATAAGAATTTATTGGAAGCTCATGAATGTGTGTGAAGAAGTGTGCCTATTGTCAGTTCAAAGATTACCACCCTAGTCTAAAGGAATCCATTGATCCTAGACAGCTTTAATCAGAGTAAAGTGTGGAGGTCTCACCCGGGGCTCTCCCCTGGGATTTGGAGCCTTTTGACATCCAGGACCAGAGTGTGACCCCTCCAGGCAGCCATCTGTCAGGGGAAAGGAGCTTAAGTTGTATCCCCTCAGCCACAGGTCATTTCTATTGATGCAGCAGCTGGGCAGGGAAGTGAATAGGAACGGTTGTGGTGACAACAATGGATGCAGTGCTAACAGTTGTTTTCTTCATGCCCTCCCTCCCTGCTGTCTCCAGCATCAGGTCCACCATAGAGGGCCATTTGGAGAGGAAAGACCTTCCACCTCTGCTGGGGCTCGAGTCTTTCCCAGAGGACATCACTCTCGGACAAGGGGCTGACGTGTGGAGGGCAGCTGTAGAGTTTAAAAGAAGATAAATGATTTCTACAGACAGCTGTATTATTTCTGATGTTTTTCTTTTATGTGATTCTTGTTGTTATTGATATATGGATGACAACATTTTAGATCTGATTCCACCTTGATTTTGAGAACATTCGTGGTTGTGCCTTTTTACTCTGAAATCACCAAATAACATCCAGCTCGCAAGGCTGATCTCTTTTACCTTAAACCAAAGCAGCCGTGGAACATTTTCAGAGGAAGATCTCAGGCATAAATAATATTTGTCTTTTTTCTGTATGGATGACGATTGACTGTGTATGATTATTTCAATCCATATGCTAGGACATGTTCTGATTAAATATATGCCTTTCTGTGATGTAAATATTGTGAATGTTACATTTTGAGATGTCTTTTGTTAAAGGTTCAAATGAGAGAGAAAGTGATGGTAGTGAAGTAAATACATTTGAAGTGGACCTACTTTTATTCATTATGTTATGTTCAATCTGTTAATGAGGTGTCAGGGAACAATCAATAAATTAACTATGAATGAACTGGAACTTCTCTTCTTTCTGTGGAAGTATATCTAAACACTAATAACTTAGAAAAATGTCAATTTGCCAACACACCTCCCCTTGCAAAGTCAACCAAACCGTTGTTTGAGCCACGCCCCTTAGAATCTACACAGTGGACAGACAGCTCCGCCCAACCTATGAGATGCACGAATAAAGGAACAATGTTCTTTCTCCACCAATCACAGACGTCGAGAGGCGGCGATTATCTGTGTTGTTACCACAGAGATGATGTTACGCGTTATTCGGTTCTTCGTGTTTGTCCACTGAGTCAACGGAGTACTTTCGCTGGGAATCACGATTGTGTTGGGAATTAAAACACAACCGTGAAAGCGTACTAGAGCTTCTCAGCAATGGTGCCATCCAGCTTGTGAAGTAAGTAGTTAACGCTAACCTGCTTGTTCTGCAACAAACATTTTTGCGGTTGAGAAAAACGTTAAAGACGTGTACGTTAACTGTTAGCTGAGAGATGCTTGCTTTGACAAGACTTCATAAGAAAACCAACCGTTTTTATTTCTCTTTAAAACCAACTTATTAATGATTGGAATATACCAATATGTAGTGTATCAAGTCGGTGTATAATCAGTGTAAATGAACGTTATCGTATACTAATGTCGTTACTTTGCAAAACATCCCGATTTGCATCAGTTGGGAATAA
Organism: Maccullochella peelii; assembly: GCA_002120245.1. NCBI lineage: Eukaryota > Metazoa > Chordata > Actinopteri > Centrarchiformes > Percichthyidae > Maccullochella > Maccullochella peelii. The sequence goes on from LKNJ01001159.1 coordinate 64,594, forward strand.
TCTGTTCCAGTCAACAAGATAGTGTTACCAAGGTCTACAGTTATCGTTAGTAACGGCGTAATGACTGTTAGCTTACTGTAACTGGGACGTTACCAGTAGCGAACTAGCAGGTATTATTATGTTAACTAACGTAGCTGACGATAGCTGTATTTTTGCTCCACTGCTGTTTCATACGTTAGGATATTTATCATATCTGTCATGCTTCACAATCTTGTTTTTGTGATGGGAAGATGATAACGTTAGCTAACAGGGCTAACATACACCTGCCACCGTGTAGTGGCAGTGGTTAAATGTTGTCAGGAGCAAGCAAACGTTTTAGGAGAGAAGCTTTGGTGTTAACGTTATGTTTGGCTTTACTCTTTAGTATAGCCAGTTAACTAGCTTGGCTCCTAGAGAGATAAACGTTTAGCTGTTAAAACAGACAAACTATAAGCACTGTTGTCAGGCTGTCCCAGCTGCAGTAAAAATATAGGGGTTTTGTTGTTGGTTACCCTGGGAGACAAAACAGTCAGGGGAAAGTGGTTGTCATTTCCTCTGTTGTTGTGTTGTGCCCGCTGAATCCCTAGGCAAATAGCATGTGATATTCAAGCCTATTTTACTCTTTCAGGTTTTCAGAGGATGCATACAACACGTAGCCCTTCATCCATCCCGATAGGTGTCTCGGGAGATGCCTTGGACCTCAGCTTGTCAGGCTCCCAGCTTTCTATGTCCAAAAGACCCAGCAGTGCATCACCTGGGAAATATTTCTCTCGCTCTGTGTCGGTTTCTGTGGCTAGTGAGAGCAGAGGAAAACGCAACACTCTGGTGAGTAACTGTGCACTGCCACATGTGTGCTTTTGTCCTGGCAGCCGAATGGGAACTGCTGATTGTTTAGGAGTTAGAAGATAATCTATTCAAGTTGCAGGAATGAGAAAATCAGGACTGTCTTCTAGGTTGCTTGTTTCAGAATTCTCTATGAGACCAAGTGTGTAATGTTTGGAAACGAGTCTTCATTAACAGACCCTTTAAATCCACAGAGCGATGCCAGCCTTGGTAGCTCCCGCTCCATCAAGAACCTTAGGCGGTCCAACAGCACCACTCAAGTTAATCAGCAGGCCAACATCAGTTTAAGGTACAAACACACACACACCTGCTGATGTAACAACACTGGAAGTATTTCAGTGAGAATCGGTATCCCCCCGTCATTTTTCTGGGTCAAACGTATTTTCCTCATTCCTTATCACTGACATTGACACACTAAACTGCATATAGTACAGTATGTGCTGTTACATGTACTCTGCAGCACATCAGCCTCATGGAAAACTTGCTCTTCAGATTCCGTTAGATCATCAAATGACCTTTACAGTGGCACACATGCTGCTGAAATATTATGGCCATGTTTTTGGAAATGACAAAAAAAAAAAGATAAAGTGTGTCAGACAGTCTTGAAGCAGTGCTCGTGTAACCAGGAACAATCTCTGTAGTTCAGGTGGCTTGCATGGAGCCTTTGCTCTTAAAAAGTCTCTCTGGTGAGCAACAGCTGGCAGTCCTGAAGCTCCAGCAGCTCGGACAATAGGTATTGTGGTGCGCCAGCTCCTGCATGATAAAGAGTAGAGGGAAGCTGGGCGGCTGTTGCTAGGGTCACGGGGTGCAGGGACTTGCTTTGTCCCAGGTTAGAGGGGGAGGGCCGGGACCTCGAGGTCAGGTTACCCCCTCCACCAGGAGCCAGTGAAAGGAGAAGTGTGTGTGCACTCTCTGGTTCTATTGTCCGGCAGCTGCCGCCATCCCCCTCCCCTCACTGCCTCTGACGATGCAGGGCAGAGGGGCTTTAAATTTTAAGACATTCTAGACACCCCCAACAACCCCTCAAAGTTTCTTAGTCTTTCCGGGCAGTCATTGGGTAACTCACCACCCCTCTCCCTCTCCGCTGCTTCCTCCCCTCCATGCATCTCTTGTAACGCCAAAAGTAGAGGAATGTGCTGCCTGAATAGTGTTGTCAGATTGCTTTTCATTGGACCAGCTGGCTTCACCCCCCCGAAGACACACGCTCACTCACACGCTCATTTATATACTTACCCAGACAGAAACACCCTGCACAGCACAATCAGGCTGCAGCACAGATACCAGTGGAGGCCAGGCCAGACAGGAGGTCACCGTACATCTGTGCCTCATGATGGAGGTGCTGGCGTGTAAGGCTATTTGAAAGATGAATGACAGGCCATCGGGATTAACATATGCATGCACGCATTTACATGGAATCCACAACGGAGTTCCCCCTAGCAGACGGTCAGCTGCTACATACTGAATTCCAGTACTTGGGGGGGAGAAGAGAAGGGGACGAGTCCCATTTCTGCAGCTGTCATTACAACATTTAATCACAAAAGCTGCCACTAAAAGCATGACTCGAGGTTCCTGCTTTGTGTTGAGTTGTTTAATTGTGTGTTGTGCACCGCTAAGCCCTGGTTCCGTGAAAACTGAGCCATGTCAGCAAAAATACATGTTTTTTCAATCCTGCTCTGGTAGTGTCTATCCATGCAAATAGTTTGGGTTTTATTTTCCCAGGTTTTGAGATAACAGTCTTAGATTTTTGTTGCTACCAGTGACCATTTGGATAACAGCAGAACATTTTTTTTTTTTTTATTTAACCAGGAAAGTTCCATTGAGATTTTGAATTTCCTTTTCAAGGGAGACCTGACCAAGACACTCAGGAGCATAAATAAAAACACACAGACAGGAAAAAAAAAAAGGAAACAAAATACAATTAACAAGCAAAGGCAGCTCACATTCAAAAGAGACATTTCTAGGAGTCAGTTGCGTAACCAGGTGAATTAAAAACATTGACATACTAAGGAATCTGCCTCTAATTCTTTCATTTAGGATTTAAAAGCATTTAACGGGATTAATTCTTTGAGCTTCAAGGGTTTCTGCAAAATATTCCATGCCAAGAGCAGAATACGTAGTATAGTGCAGTATTGTTCTACATGAAACAATGGGCCTAACCTGTGGCTGGCTTGTTTGCATTTCCCAGTCAGGACCAGAGTGAGGACTACCTGGCCCTGTTTGACAGCAGCTCAGATGGACGCAAGAAACTGGCCAGCCTCAGCAAGGCCTCACCAGACAGAACCACATGGAACATCCTGGTATTTGCCATCATCCAGACACATTTGTGCACTTGTCATCACATTTGATTTAATATACTTCCTGATCATCATGTTATCTATGCTAATTGGCTAGGCATAGCCAGTATCAGAATTCAGGTTTTACTGAAGTTGACCAAGTTTACCAGAAGTGTTTCTTCCTTTCCAAATATTAAAAAGATATCAGTTTCAAGGGTGTCAAGTTTAAGTTAGTTCAGGGCGTAACAAGTATATGTTCCCCTTCTTCAAGGATGATCAGCCCAGAACTTTCCCCCTGCACTCAAGCTCTCGCAGCACTGGCAGCGTGGACTCTCCCACCAGCCTGAAGAGAAGAGAGCCTGGCATCGCTCTGGCTGCCACCTTCACTGCCAACAACAGGTGGGCAGCGTCTCTGACACATCCACACACACAATAGTCCATGTAGAGCAGGGACAAGCCTAACGTCGGCCTGGCCCGGTGACTACTTGCACTGCTGCATTCTGGATTTCTACCTGCTTCTCATGTTTCTTACCTGTTGATCATGGCAGCTGATACTGCCTTCAGGAATTCCTCCCACACACTGAGACTTTTTATTGCATGAAAACTGTCAAAAAAAATCTGTGTGGGCTGAGTTTGTGATAAGGTAAGAATTTGTGTCAAAGCATGTACACTATCAGTTACTGTAATGCCTTGGGGGGGGGCCTCAATACTCTACACAATATTTTACACAAACGCCAACATGCAAGTTTTGCCTAGTTTGTAAGTCAGAACTGTCTCCTGGAGAGTGTCATCGTGCCTTTTTGTTTTTTCCAGGAGCAACAAGGGAGCTGTGGGGAACTCTGTCACCACCATTTTACACAACAACTACTCTGAGAAACCGCTCACGCCTAAGAGCTCCAACCAGAAGCCGTCTTTTAAGTATGTCCTGAACTTAACATAGCTGCTTGCCTGACATGGGTTTGTAGTTTTTAAAAGGGCTAAGCCAACGTATTAGGCTGATAGTGGCCAAAAAGAAAAATCTGATCATGTCAGAGTTCTGCATTATTATGATCACAATCACAGTTTTGATTGTGACATTGTCTAAGTGCTTGGAATTTTATTGAATGTCGTGAAATTTCAGGAAAAGAGAAAAATCTGTACTGAATATCAGTTCAAGATATCAGCTATCACCATCTTCAATAAAACATTTGGGCATTTCCATTCAGAAACAACTCTAATGTTTAAAGACCTTGTGTGAGGTTTCTCAGAATTTCTTTCTTTTTTTTCTTTTCTTTCAGCAACATCCTGAAGGCCACAGCAAACGATGAGGTGTCACTTGAGAACGGCTCCCTGACAAAGTCCCAGAAGAATTTCTCTTCAGTTTCGTCCACCTCAAACAACAAATCTCCAGTGTCGGCCCAGCGCGGCAGCCCTGTCCTGTCTCGAAGGAGGGAGGTCACTGAGGAGGAGGCCGAGAGGTCTGTTTCAGAGGGCTGCTCCCACAGTGTTTCTACTCTGTGTTTATTGTTCTATTAATGTTAATTTTCTTCTGTCAATTGTTCACTCATAGCAGTTCATTTGCATATTTGAAGGTTTATTCAGCAGGTGAACCAGGCAGCAGTCACTATACAGCGCTGGTACAGACGCCATGCCAAGAGACAACACACTAACCAGGCAGCGCTCAAACGCATCCTTGCCAGTAAAAGAAAGGTATCCATCGGCCCCCAGGCTGCCTTACTCCTTACCTTTTATTCTCCGTGGTCTTAACTGGTTTTATCTTTCTCTTCCCGTTGCTACTGCATTAACACTATCTGTGTCCGTCCCTTTCAGGAGTGGGAGGAGAGAACAGAGGAGGACAGTCGCCTGGACCAGCAGCAGAAGAGAGACGAAGACAGAAAACGGATTCGTGAAGAGAAAGCTCGTCTGGCCCGCCTCGCCGCCATCCAGGTGCCCACCTCTGATTTACTCCCAGCGGTTCTAGTATTGCACTTCCTTAAAGTTGGGAGACTTGTAAGAGACGTATTTTAAAAAGAACAGTCAAATCTGATGCAGCACAGACTGAGACAGCCTGACTCCTTAATATGTGTCAAGCTCCAAAAACGTTGGATCCTATTCTTCCCATAATGCAAATCAGAAGCATCTTTTATTAGACACATCTTTGAAATCATGTCCCCTGCATGTTCAGAAGGCTTCCTTTTACAAATTCTATTCTCCAGTGGTAATTCGTCAAATAGCTGAGACTCTTCGGACCAAGCATTACCATCTGCAGAGCCACGCTGCTAACAGGACCAAAACATAGACAACTCCTCTCAGGCTAAAACTCTGTTTAACTCAAGACGGTTAACTGTGACACAGTGACATACACTTGTAACCAAATCTACTTTATTAGATCATGCACTTGGAACTATTGTGTATATTTTATGACCCTCAAACATTGGACTCAAGCCTCTTTGTGGATGCTTTGCCAGGATCTTGATGGTTTACAACATTGTCCTGTGTCTCCCCCTGGTGGTGTGTTACAGGAGCTGCAGCACAAAAGAGCCCAGCGGGGTGTAGAGGCACAGCATGCAGCTGAGGTGGAGCTGGACGGCCCGAGGCAGGCTGGTGTGGTTGGACGCAAGAAGCCGCCCAAGATTTCTCCGATCAACAAAAGTCCAGCGTCACCGAGCAACAACAGCCCGATGTCACCCACGGACGTCAAAGCTAAGAACACGGGTCTGTATGTCTCTGCTCCGGGTTTTTTTAACTTCAGATATCATTTTCAATCGTCCTTGTTATAAGATGAGATGGAATTTCTTTTTTCTGTGTGGAAGATAAAAAAAAATTATGGAAAGTGATTTTTTTTTAATGATTCCTGGATGTTGAAAAGTCTGGGAATCACCCAGTGCACATACAAACATACACTGTTGTAGAAATTGTCCTTATAGTTCTTGTGATACGAGCCATACTAAACACCAAATCATCTTCAAATGCTCTTATGGCTGCCAAAGACCTGGTATTTTGAACATGGATAATGTAATAGGATTGTGTAATAAGTATTGATTAGCTTTGTGTTTCTACAGACTCCAATTTGAATGTTGTGGCTGACTTAGGTGAGCTGAGCTTCAGAGCCATTTCCCCAGCTTTGTCAAATCACAGAGGCTCTCAGTGTTCCCAGGTAAATAACTCTGCACAGCTTAGCTCTCCACTTCCTCAATTCTGCACTTCTCCCTTTCTCCTGATATTTAACAAATCTTCTGTGTTTTTCCCTCGTAGGATCAGGAGGACAGAGCAGAGGAAGACATTTGCCTGGAGCAGCAGCATCAGGAGAACGACAGGAAATTAATTCGTAAAGAGAAAGCTCGTCTGGCCCGCCTCACCACCACGCAGGTGAACACAGATGTACACACTTTGTTGTAAACCCAAATTCAGGGTTAAAGCGATGTTTTTAAAGTACTAGTCACAGCGAGTTGGGTTCACAACTCTTGATTGTCTCCCTCTGGTGGTGTGTTAAAGGAGCTGCAGCAGAAAAGAGCCCAGCGGGTGGCACAGCATGCAGCTGAGGTGGAACTGGAAAACATGAGACAGGCTGGTGTGGTTGGACGCAAGAAGCCGCTCAAGATTTCTCAGATCAACAAAAGTCCAGCATCACCGAGCAACAGCCCGATGTCACCCTCAGATGTGAAAGCAAAAAACACAGGTCTGTATGTCTCTGTAGCATTATATCATGAAGCTAACTCCTGCTGTTCAGTGTGAGCCTTACTGAACACCAAAACATCTTCATATCCAGTTAAGGCTGCAAAAACAAAGTGGCATTTTTAACATGAAAATATGTGCGAGAACCCTGCAATAGCTGTGCTGGTTAAATGTTTCCGCAGACTCCAATTTGAATGTTGTGGCTGAGTTGGTTGAGCTCTCCAACTTCAGAGCTGTTTCCCCAGCTTTGTCCAACTGCAGAGGTTCCCAGTGTTCACAGGTAATTCATTGAAAACCTTCAACTAATCCATCTACCAGTGCAAAATGTTAAAGCAGTTCTTCTGTTTGGTCTCATTATAAGCATGTGTGTGTTATCTCCGTGCTCCAGGAGATCCTGCAGAGGTCGGTGAGTGTGGAGGACCAGCGGCAGGGAGCTTTGTCCAGTAGGGCTCAGTCTAAGACCACCCTCAACGAGCTGCTGGACACCCTGAAGCTGCTAGAGGAGGAGCCAGAGAGGCTGTCGGAGCCAAAGTCCTACCACAAAGAGAAATATGCCTGGATAGATGAGGTGAGACTTCCTCGGTGCAGCATGGCATGTTTAGTCATGTAGTGCTCATCTTCAGCCAGAGTGGACCTTTGCCATGACTGTAATCTGCATCTCCACTGTGTCTCATTAAAGGACGGAGACTCCAACTCTCTGACCACTGACAACCTGGAGCGTCACGGCCAGCTGAGCCACCACCCTGCACTGCCTGATGGGGGCGCCCTGCTCTCTGAGGCCAAGCTGCAGAGCATCATGAGCTTCCTGGATGAGATGGAGAAGTCTGAACAGGAGAGACCACGCTCAGTTACTTCAGGGTCACACAGAGAGGTCAGGGTCTGAAGTTTGCTTCTGCGTTGTCACGTTGTATACAGATTTCACTACTGACGCTACTTTTTATGTAATTGTCTGTTTTTATTTCCTTGTTTTAGATAAACCACTCAGTATATTAATTTGAGTTTTGGGCAGTTGTTGCCTTTTTTAGTGTGTGTTTTATGATTCAGTTAACCCACATCTGTCCATTTTCAGATTATATTAATTCTGGTGTTGTTGTATTTCATGATTAATAACAAAATCCAAAAAAAGGGGGATATGTTGACTGATTGTTGAGTGGTTCCTGTGTGTTCTCAGGCTGTGTTGTCAGAGGAGGAGCTGGTTGGTGTCGAGCAGGCGTCGGCCACTGCCGCCGAAGTCACCGGCTCCATGATGAGAATCAAGCTGGAGCTGGAGGAGAAGAAACGCACCGTCAACATGCTGCAGACCGCACTGGTGGGGGACACACACCCACATTACAGTACATTTTAAAGTTTTTGGTCCTGTTAGCTGCAGTAGATGACAACACCTTCTTTATCTCCTCTCCTGTCCATCAGGCCCAGCAGAGGGAGCTGACGGTGAGACATGTGAAGGAGACTGAGAAGGAGCTGAACAGAAACTTCCAGCTCCAGAAGGAACAATATGAAGCCACCATCCAGAGACACCTCACGTTCATTGATCAGGTAGGTATACATACACAGCAACATTTCTCACATGCTGTTTCTATCTCCCCTTGTGGTCTAAAATATATTTTGTCTTTCTTCAGCTGATCAATGATAAAAAGGCTTTGAGTGAGCGCTGTGAAGGAGTGGTGGGAGAACTGAAGCAGGTGGACCAAAAGTACACTAAGAAGATTGCACAAATGCAGGAGCAACATGAAATGGTAAGACAGCCAAGAGCTTCTCTGCAGCTGAAAGCTTTATAAGCTTTAATAATAATAATTGAATGTTTCCATAGAAATGTAAGAATTGGCGTGTGCACTTCTGCTGCTCTGCTTCTGCTTTGCATCTTGTGTGATCATCTTGCGTGACTTGCTTTCTTGCAGTGCTGCTTTTATTTAACTGTCTTTTCTCTGTTTTTCCCTCTCTTCTTCTTCTTTTTCTTCTTCTTCTTCTTCTTCACTTTCTTTGTCTGTATGTCTGTTTCTCCCTGGCTTTTAGGTGTGGCAAATTCTGGGTCCCTTGTGCGAGGTAACTTTTTTCCCCCTCTAACCCTGTCATCCTTGGCACGATCATCTCTCTCATTCTACCATTCCTTTTTCCTTTCATTTGTCTGTTCCTCACAACTTCTGTTGGACAGCCTGTCTGCGTGTGAGTCTCCTCAGTCTTTTCTCATTTATCTCTAGATTTAGATATAAAGCTCACATTGCTTTATGTTATTAAGTTAATTGTCTTGCCCAGAATTAGTTTGCACCGTCCTCTTCCTCTTATTACTTGTATGGTGTTTTTCAATTTACCATTTGATCATACTTGAATTTGTCACTGTCACCGTCTAAAAACTGAACCTGGCACCTACAAAGTCCCTCCCTTGCTTTACATAAGACAAATACCCTGCTGCTAGTGTATCTGTGGTCCTGTGGCACCAAACCACCGCCATCGTTTACCCTCTTCCCTCCTCCACCCCGTCCCTCCACAGGAAATCAAGAAGTTAAAAGAGCTCATGAGTGCCACAGAGAAGATCCGCCGGGAGAAATGGATTGACGAGAAAACCAAGAAGATTAAAGAGATCACAGTCAAAGGTAAACAGAGCCTCAGCTTGGAGCGGAAACCTGAGATTTAAACATCTTTACCAAAGCTCTTTTAAGATCAAGGCATAAATAAGCAAATGTGTGCAATGGAATGATTTGTAATTCTACCTTGTTTGGGGCTAACTTTTCCTCTCTGCTCTTATCAAGTCCACTTTTATTTACATCAAAATCCTGTACTGGGTGGTCTCGCTCACCTGGTAGAGTCCTTACTGCAGCAGCATGGGTTAGATTCCAGCCCGTGCGTATTTGGCTTCATTAGACAGTCTTATCAAACGTTTAGAAGAGTTGACATTAAAAGACTGTTTAACTTAATGGACTGTACTGTTTTTACACATCAAAGTCAGTTTACAGGTCTTGGTACTACTGCTAATGTTATAGGAGTGCAACACTAAATCAGTGGAGTACTCTTTTAAAGTTTTTTTTCTCAGAGGGCACATATTGGAAAAGATGTGGGCTTTGATTACTGATCTATAACATGTCTTTGGATGTTTCAGCTGAAATGACTTCAGCTTCTTTTCAGTGTTCGTATTGGCTCTGTAAGGCCTTCCACCAGCTGGTAGCTTAACATGCCATCAGACTCGAAGATCCATGCTGCATTGTTTCTATTATATGTATGAAAGTGTTCTTTATATGGACACTGGATTAGTAAATAAACTAAGTATCTAGCTGTTGGTTTTTATATTTTCTGGCTTCTTAAGGGCAACATGAACAAAGAGGTACAGTTCTGTTTCCAGAAACGTACCATGCTGTTCCACTATTTCCTGCCTGTGATGAGCTGATTCCATGAAAAGTCACAGTCAGCTGTCAGCCAAAGCCAATGAGGGGTGTGTACAGTCACAGGGCTTGAGGACCCAGAATTGTTTGTATTCTTTACTTAGTGACTAGTTTCAGCGATATTTAAACCTAAAATTAACCTGCCTTACAGTAATTTGACTCCTGAATGTCTAGAATTATTTTAAAAAACATGAATTATCCCATTTTTTACCCCAGCATATTTGATCTTGAACTGTTTTCCGTCCCTCCTCCTCCTCCCTCAGGTCTGGAGCCAGAGATCCAGAAGCTAATTTCGAAGCACAAACAGGAGCTGAAGAAGCTGCGGACGCTCCACGAGGCGGAGCTGCTGCAGGCGGATGACCGTGCAGCCCAGCGCTACGTCCGCCAGTGTGAGGAGCTCCGGCAGCAGCTGGAGAAGGAGAAGGAGGACCATTGTCAGAGAGAGAGGGAACTAGCCAAACAGAGGTAGGCATGTCACATCATCATTACTCATACCGGCCTTCTATACAGGAGCACATACCATATACTACTAGACTATACTGTTTACATTCTTTGATAATTGTATATTTCATGGACACTATAAGCATTCAAGCACTGCATACAAATGGCAGCTTACAACTGGCTGTAAGAATTGATTTTCTTTTTCCTGTTCAGCCTTCAGCAACTTTAAATAAACAACCACTATCAGGTTCGTAGGAACCAAACACTGAGATACAGAAAAACTAAACTTCTTAAGTACAAACTATTTTAGGTTTGCAGAAAGCACGATACAAATCTGGAATACGGAGGGTCTGGATTCAAAAGGCAGAACGACATTTCTCCCGGTATCAATTTTTAAACCTTTCACACTAAGCTCCTCCTGATGGGATGTGAGGTTCCTGATTGGTCCGTAATCAAAACACGCAAGTCACTGAGAGTCTCTGATTGGTTATGAATTAAAGGCGGGATCATATGCCATTACACTTTTACCCACTTGGGGGCGCTATTACAGAAAGAAAAATTCTGATTGGTAAACTTTTCAGTCAGGGGTCATGTGCCATTACAACTGTTGCTAAGCGACACACCTGTCTGCCTGAACTTTATCCTAGACTCTTGCGGAACAGGAGGATCCGGACACATAGATTACTTAGGACTTAGGACTGTCTCTCGTCTGTGATAAAAGTGCTAATAAGCAAACATCCCAGGATCCGCCCAACAGAACGGCCTCAGTTCTCACCATGTTCGAGTGTTGCTTTCTGATCATAACTCAATACTGCCTTTGATTAAAATGAAACCCACATCTAGTCATGAAAATAATATGGTTGCTTTGATTAAAATGAACACATCTTAGTTTATGACAGGAAACTATGTTACTTACATAATTTCCTTCAACAACATCCGACGACCTTCTACTGGAAGCTGAACAGGAACTAAACAGGAAGCAGCTTCAAAGTAAATGTCTTACAAACCAAGCAGCCTGCGAGGACCTTAATAAGAGAGACGGCCTTCAGTCTTAACTATTTATTCAACATGCTCTTTGTGACTATTTTTGGAAGCACTGAAATCATGCTGCCTGTACTGCAGGGTAAGAGAGGCAGAGCGACACACACAGAGAAAGAGGTTTTAATTTTACTTGCATCCGTGGTACACGAGGAATGACCTTGTTCCATTTGCATGAACACACTGGTAATGAGTCTATCAGGTTAAAGACTGTTAGCAGGAGTGTGGTTAATTAGTCACATGTTTGTGTGTGCTGCCAGTGTGTAATACTGCTACTACTTGTGTTAATGTTAGCAGTCTGTGTACAGTAGCATTCAGGTTGTTTGTGTGTGTGTCAGATATGAGAAGCAGTTTCAGGAGGAGGAGCTGTCCCTGCAGCAGCAGAGGAGGCGTCTCTACAAGGAGGTGGCTGATGAGAAAGAGAGGCTGGCTCAGCTGGCTGTAAGGTAAGGTCAAAGGTCACATGTCTGTCTCTTTCCGCAGTGAAAATCTGGAGACATAAACCAGAGTTGTTTATCGTACAAGAGACATCCCCAGAAACTACAGTGGTGCAGAATGTTCCAGTAGTTGGTCATCACAGAGTAGAAGCTGACATTATTTGCAGCGGAGCAGCTTCCTGGTGAGAGATGTTTGTTACAGAGTAGAGGAACTGTTCTTTGAATCGCCACCATCCTGCTCCTGCAGAAATTCATTCCATTTGCAAGAGTGTTTGTGCTTGGAAATCTGTCTCACCTACAATCCTGCAGGGAATCTAAAACACATCATTTCCCTAAGGAAATGCTATTACAGCTGCTCAGATGGTAAACAAGTGACCTTTAGAAGATAGAGGACTGAAATAAGCTCCCTTAAATTGCATTAAAAGTAACAAAAACGGCATGAGGCAGTGTGAATTAAATGTTTATTGAAACATAATACATTTTACATGCATGGTTAAACCCCAATAATAGCAGCCTTTCATATTCTTTTATGTGAAATTTCATCCCACATTGATGATGCTGACTGACCATTCCTGTCTGCAGAGCAGAGTAATCAGTAAATAGAGAAGACTAAATGTTTCTCGTACTTGCAACATTATTGTTGGGCTCTGCAGGATCCCTTTTCAATTGCAGCTTTGGTGTTGCCCAAAAACTCTTGGGTGAATTAATCAACTGTATTTTTATAGATGATGTATATAAGGATGGTTGCAGTTCTCCTTTCCAAGGCTCTTCTTTGTGTTCGTCTTGCAGGCAGCGCGCTGAGCTGGAGGATCTGCGGAGGCAGCTGGAGGAGAACAGCTCTCTGGCTGGACGAGCCCTCAGAGAGGAGCTGGACAAGACCAGAGAGGAGCAGGAGAGGAGGCACCAGGTGATGAGTACAAACAGCGCTGAATAACATCAGTGTCATTAACTACAGACTTCAACAGAATCTGCCACAGAAGCAAAATAATTGAGTGTTTGTATAACTAGGTGGAGATGAAGGCACTACAAGAACGTTTGGACATCGAAAAGCAGACCTGGGAAGGAAACTACAAGAAAAAAGAGGTTTGTTGATGTGCTGACATGAGTCTATGCAGCCAGTCTGTATCTAATCTCAGCCGTTCCTTCTTCTGTTCACAGTGAAGTGTAACAAACCCTGTGATTATGAAGTATTGTGCTCATAGGGCCCTGTAGGCATCTGGATTACCCACTCATTCTCGTTTGCAGGCAAATGTAAGATTTCTAGTGTTCCAAATACAGGAGGTGAAACTTAACTATCAGTGTCAAAAGAACAGCAGCTGAGCTTTTCTGATGAAAATGGTCTTTTTCCATTGTATGTAATGACGCATGCAGGTGGAAGATCTCCAGCTCTCTGGAGTTCAGCAAAGTGAGAGCACCCTGTGCTTTCCAACTCTCTACTTAATATGTAACTTATGAAACCCCCCGAGTGTGGATCACTTGTAATGAGGAAGAACAGAGTTGATCACTCAGGGGTTGTTAAGAAAACATGAACACATCAGTGAACTTCCACTGTGAATAACTTAAGAATTAACCACTAAGGATGAAACAACGGCTGTATGTGACCCTGGCTGTGTTATATGTGTATCTGTGTGTCTGTATGAGGTCATAAAACAGCCAGGACAGACAGCATGTGTCTGTGTGTCTACAGGAAGTGTGGCTGCTGAGCCGCGAGCGCGAGCTCAAAGAAGAACTGCGTCGAGAACGCGACAAAGAGATCGAGCTCGCCATCTGGACGCTGGAGGAGGAGACAAGCAAGGACAAGGAGGAGTGTGAGAGGGCAGCAGACAACAGGTGTGTGTGTGTGTGTGTGTGTGTGTTGATTGACAGCACAGGTACACCCAGCTCTAATGTTTTCCTATATATATCTAAAACTATATAATGAGGAGAACAAGGCACCCAGTTTAGTTTACACATACACTGTGGACTGCTATAAAAATCTGCCTCAGATATGTCCTAAATATATATATGTTTTAATTTGGGGGAGCTCCTCACTGTTGCAGACACCCATAAGTGTTTTAGTTGCATCCTCTGTCCAGCACCTGAAAGTAAATCTGGATATTCCCTTTTACTTTTGCAAATCCTTGTTGTTGCACAATTTCTGTCCCATGTAAACAACAGCTTCATCAAATGTCACAAAAAGCTTTAATCAACGTGAACCACCAATTCACTGTTCTCAGGGTGAAGCGCGTGAGGGAAAAATACGAGGCTGAGCTGAGGGAGCTGGAGCGCTCTGAGAGGGCGGCTGTGGAGAAACAACAAGAGTTGAGGAAGCAGCAGATGGAGACAGAGGGAGAGCTGATTAGACTACAAGCCGTGCTCCGACAGAAAGAGCAGGAGACTGAAGACATCACACAGGTGAGGAGCAAATCCCATCTCTCTTCTGAAGGCCTCAAATTATACTTCTTACCATTCTGTTACTCTTCTCATCTGTATACCAGCAAACAGCAAGTCATCACAGGATTGTTTTGGGTTTTTTTAACTGCATATGAGATGAAAAGTGTGAATTTCCATTTGAACTTGCCCATTCAGACCAGGGACAAGCTGGTGGAGGAGCGCCGCAGTCTGGCGGAGGTGATAAGGCAGGAGTTTGCCGACCGGCTGGTGGTGACGGAGGAGGAGAACCGCAGGATGAAGGTGGAGGTGTCAGAAGTCCGAGCGAGGCTACGGCTGGAGGTGGAGAGGGTCACCAGGGAGAAGGAAGAGGAACTGGCCGAAGTCCACCAACGGTAATGAGGAAGGGGACAGAGTGATTAATGACAAGATGATCTGAATAACATTGTGGCTTTAGTAATTAGTTTTATTCTGTTTCGTCCATCCATCCACACACAGTTTCCACCCCCTAAGTGAACTTGAAAATATTTGAAAGATTAAGTGAAAAGTCAATATGGCACGCTCATCCCCATACTAAGTGAAATGGCAAATAAACCTTGGGAGAGTGGGCAGCTCTGCTTAGTGCCTCTGCATAAGATCAAATCTGATGAACTGAGGTGACCAGTTGGTTTCTCTGGATGCTGCAAAGCCCAAACTCCACAAAACTCTCTGTAAATCACCTTCGCCAGACAATCAAAAGCCCTCTGTGTGTCTAAGGAAACACTGTCCCAGGATTTAGGTCAGCGGCAGGTCTCCAAACATTTAATAAGTACTGTTGGAGGCCTACTGGCTCCTTACAACCTGTTCTGTTCAAGGTTCCTTAACATAATGAGATAAAAAAGAAGAAGAAAAAAATTGTAGTAATAAACTAAGCAAACACATTACACATAAACACAGAGCACATTAACTATAGCTCAGGTGTTGTTTCGTGTCTGACTTAAACACTGACAGTGATGGACAGGTTCTGATAGAGAGGGGACAAGTACAGGTATTCAGTTATGATTATAGCCCAACTATCGACATTCTGAGTAACTGGAGACAAAACATTGTTATCTTTTCCACGTAGATCGTAAACCCGTTATGAAAAAAAAAACGTAATTGAAATCAGTTGAGAAATGTAAACGTTCTTTTTATCCAGAAAAACCGCAGCTCCCCCGTTTACTTGTATTTGTTTACAGGCCAGTCTTGCCCTTTCCAATATGGCGGATGCGTTGACATATCACAGCAACCTTCCGAAGCCGTCAATGCGGCGTCTACGTATATATGTCTATGAGTGCAACAGTGTGGCTCACTGATGTGTTTTTAATACTTTGTGGACAACAATAGAGCTCTGTGGCTCAGAGGAAGAAGATTTATCAGGCTGTGATACACAGACACAATACTTGTTAGTAGATACATTCAGTATTGGTTGTGATCTTTTCGTGGGATTTGTTAGCATGTTGACTTGGGTGTCCACATACTTTTGGCCATATAGTATGTAGTAGGAGAACGACCAAACAGTCGGTAAGAAAATGCGTGAGTTAAAGTGAGGGGTCACCTCTTTATACCTCGTGTTTTTTAGTTTTTTGTATTTTTGTTTTGGTACCTTAGCTCTCCAACAAAGCAACAAAAACCAATGAAAACCAATCGCACCATCTGACCATTTATTGGCAAAGATGTTTTCAGCTCCCGTGGAGCTCATTCATTCAAACAGCAAATCAAAATGTCACTTTCTTTTTCCAACCAAGAAGTGGCCCCTAATTAACGTCCTCTTTTCTGTGATTTGCCAGAGTGAAGTCGGCCATCTTGAAGAAGGAAGAAACGGTCAATCATCTCCGGAAGCAGCATGAGGTGAGAGGCCTGATGAAGCATCTTTCTGTCAGAGCATGGTTAATAAGAAAACACAGTCAGGGAGGGATGATTGACAGCATGTATAAATATCGCCCTCTCCTCTGATAGGCTGCCCTGAAGCGGGCGGATCACCTGGAGGCCCTGTGGGAGCAGCAGAGGAAGCAGCTGCTGGAGAAGTGACTCACAGGAAGGCCTGGTTTTATCTGTCTGGACCTCTCCTCTCCTCTGCCCTCCATCTTCCCCCTCTCCCTCCGCTCTGAGCTCTATCCATTATGTCACCTGATTTTTTTTTTTTTTTTTCCCCTTTGGATATTGTTCCTGCCAGCAAGACTGAACCTGTGGAACTTCAGAGGGTTGAACAAGTGACTGAATCTTGTCCTACCTCATGGAGGCATGAAGGCGCGTGTTGTGTTGGAACTTCCCTAAACTAAATGCCATAGACCAGGTGGCACGAGAAAAAAAGACTACGGATGGACTTCCCGTTCTTCCTCTTTCCTTTCCAGAGGGACTGTACCCCCCTCCTCCCACCCTCTGTGGAGCAGGAATGCCTCCATGTTCCCCACAGAGCTGCCACAGAACACTTCCAGATGTTTCTGAAACCAGCCCAGGCCTGCGCTCGAATAAAGTGGAGAAGGTGGTGGTGATGTTGACTGATTACAGCCAAGGACTCCGATCAGTCAACATGAGAGCTACAGTTTGAGCTTCTGTCTGTACCAGAGTCAAGCTTCTGGTTCCCCGGTTTATGTTGAGTCGTGTTTTGTCCCAGTGCCCCCTCGAGGCGAGTGCTAATTACAGGATCTATAACCTCTCCCTCGCTCCAGCCCTCTGACCGGCTCTGAACACTTTATGTGTGTCTTGAACCAAAATTTGGATCTAACAAAGAAGTTAGAAGTAATGTACGAACACCGGTTACAGGCTAAAGTTAGACTGCATGTAGAATGTTGCTAGAAAGAGACAATAGGACATGTAGGCAGCTTAAAGGAAAAAGAGTGAAGAAAAATGGGATGTCTGAGGTGAAAGACAGACGATTTGAAGAGCGGCTTTGAAAGTTTCTGAACGTGAGGAAGAAAGAAGAGGATGGGGGGTGGAGTGGAGGGAAGAAGGAATGCGCATAGAAAATGTTTATAGGATTAGGAAAGCAGAGCTGGGACAGAGTCGGGTGGTAGGAGGGTTTGAGGGGGCACGAGGCATGTAACCAGAGGCTGCACTGTGACAAAACGCATCAAACTCAACAGGGAAAGGGGCCTGGAGTCATACACATATGTAAACTATCTGTGTTTGGATGCTCCAGTTCTCTCAGGAGCCACCACCTCTCAGCACGTGCACATTTGTTTCATTTCATTGATTTTTTTTTTTTTTTTCCTCCAATGTTAACCCGTATAATGATTGAAGATAGTCCAAAGCTCCTCTCACAGACACAAAAAGTCTTTGTGGATTAGATTTCAGTAAGAACGGTCCATAGCACGAGTTGGTGAAGGGTGGTGGGGGCACAAGAGTTTGTGCTGCAGAGAGAAACTCTAAACCTGGAAGTAAAGCCTGTTATTTAGGTGCAACACGATGTGAAAGACCACACTCTGATGTGATTGTAAAGGCCCCACAGCCTCCAGATTAGACCTCATATCAGAAAATATTTATTCTGTTTCTCTTTTCTTTATTTATTTTCCAGTTTAGCACTCTTACATGACCTTTATAGTGTTATTGGTCCACAGACAGGTCAAGGATTTTAAGTCATTTCACTCAAAGCTAGTCAACACATCAAGTGTTTTTCATTCCTTTTGCAAGAACACTAAACAGTGACTTGGCAGATCTGGTAACTGCCGTGGTGAAATGTTATACCTATGCCATTTTTAGATGGTTTAAATACAGTACGTCAGGTTTTTCTGACACGGAAGTTGTCCGAGCCACAATGTAAAGGGTTCATATGAAGTGTAATGTAGTGGAAGGGTAGGGGTTAATGTAGTACAGCTTCATGGGTAATGCAGTTTCTGACGTTAGAGGCAT
This sequence comes from Maccullochella peelii, assembly GCA_002120245.1. NCBI lineage: Eukaryota > Metazoa > Chordata > Actinopteri > Centrarchiformes > Percichthyidae > Maccullochella > Maccullochella peelii. The sequence continues at coordinate 82,873 of LKNJ01001159.1, forward strand.
TAAAGCCAACTTGTTAACCAATAAACCAAATACTGAATTCAATTCCAACCCTCCTAACGGAACAGAAATAACATAAACTCCCAGATTAGACTTAGACAGAATATGTGTCACGTCACTGTGGATTTCACGGTCACTAACTGAGATTCACTGTGAGTCACAAGGACTGAAGGCCTTGAAGCACCGCAGTTTGCTCGCAGCCTCTCGCTGCTCTGCTGGTGTTGGCACAGCAGACGGGGCCGTTGGCCTCGGACCCGGGAGGGTGGCGATGTGAGTTGGCATTCCTCTCGCATGCCCGTCCTACAAGTGCCAACGAGCCTTGCCTTTGTGTGTGTGTGTGTGTTTGTGTGCCACCATTCCTCCCGTTTTGACCCGAGATGACGCTCGTGGTGTCACACTCACACATGCACAAGGTTCCCTAGGTCACTGGTTATTGTTCTGATTTCCATTTGTACATGTGTAACTCTCTGTGCCCCAACACGTAGTTCTTGAACACACTGTTTTCTTATCTTTTAGTCTAGTTTTTAATGTTATTAATGCTGATGGTTTGAAAACTGTGAAGAAGATGGTGACTGATCTATCAGCAGAAAGAGAATAAAAAGCAAAGGCTGATGGGAAGACACGCTGCGTTTCTCCTTTCTGTTCACTGTGGGAAAACAGACAATTGTTTGCTTGTTTCTGCCCCCCGCCCTCCCATCATCCCCCGCTCTCCCACACCATAACTCATGGGTTTGGAGACGAAGAAGTGGCTTCAATAACATCTAGTCAATACCCTGTGGAATCCAGATTATGAGCCAAAATAGCTGAAATTATTTATTGCCAGTATTTTTGACGTGTTTAAATGCAGTTTTCATTCCTGAAATATCTGCAAACCCTAAACTGTTTCCTGTAAATGGATATTTAAAACCACCTCAGGGATGTTTCAGCCTATACATCTAAAATAATGCCTAGAGCTGACCCACTTCTTCTTGTACACCCCTTTTTAAAAAAAAAAAAATGTTTTTACTACCTTGCCCTCACTTCCTCCAGGCTGCCAAAGCAACTGGTGGTGCGTACTGAAACGTGTCTCTGCTCTCAGCGTATTTCCTTTCTTTTCACAGAGGAAACCAAACCCGGAGAGGCACACTGACTATTGACTCTCACTTGGCTTGGAGGGCCCGGAGGGCCCGGCTGGCTGGCTGCTGGAGGACTGGATGGATGGAGACTGAAGTGTCTTCCTGTCTTTATTTTTTTTAAAAGCTGCGTCAGCTGTGTGGCCGACGATCAGGCTGCATGTTCCTGCTTGTCACGTGACAGCATCTGTGTGTGTATATACATTCATACGTGTGTGTGTGTGTATGTGTGTGTGTCGTTGGTGTGTTGCGATTCAGAGTCTCCACACATGAGCATAGCAAAGATCTTTAGAGCTGCCTGCTCATGTCTAACTTTATTGCAGCCTGCAGTGGGCTTCTTTCTCTTTCTCTCCCCCCCTCTTCATGCTCTGGAGTTGAGGGGGTTGACCAATTGCCAGCAGCTGTTGCTCATTTCACAATGGTCCCGCCCATACAGTGCGAGGCTGGCAGTGCAGCCACTCCACACTAGATGAGCAGCAGAGCTCCCAACTTAGAGGAATATGTCTGCGTTACAGCCATCATGAAGGAAAGACTGAGGCCTCAGAACGCGGAAGGTTTTCTGCCGGTGAGAGGACATTTGTTTGTCTCTATTTGATCTTTTTGTGTGACATTTGAAGAGCTTTGTTTCTGTTAGATGGGAACAGACAGACACCAGAGAGTAGAGGAAGAGAGATTGAGTCATAATTTGTCACAGTCTGATGCATGTGTGTTTTGTATCCCCTCTTATATTTTACTCTGGTTCTTTATCAGCCGTTTTAGAGGTTATTTAAGCACTTTTATGACATTTATTCAAAGTAGAAATCTGCTAAAACTACAAACTGTATTTTTTTTTTTTTTTTCTTCCTGGAAAAATAGAAATTCCCCCAGTTTTCCTGTTATGGCTGTTATCAGAGACAGAGCTGAGTTTATCACTGGATCACTGCAACACATTCTTTCCATTCCCCATTTAGCCTCAGCTAGGACTCACACAAGCCTGGGAAACTATCAGTCACATTGTCATCAGTGCTGTTACTATTTTCCTTATTCACCCAGTTATTATGTGACCACTCTGGAGGATTGCTTGGACTTAAGAAAGCAGCTTGAGGCTTAACTTGAGAGAAGTTTAGAGAGCAGCTTTCAGGGCCTGTGTTTATTACACTACTTACAAAGAGGTGAGTAGTGGAGAGCGGTGGTGCTCAGTGTGTATGTTAATGTCTTCAATGTTCATCGGACCACAACAGGCGGGCCGAATAAGAAGTTGTTTACTGTAAGATGGAGTTTGTGACGTCCTGCATTTGTTGTTGCACATCAGCTGCAGCTGATTCAATGTTTTTTAAGAGCAGCCAAAATGTTGCCTGTTCAGCTTCTCTCTGTGTGTGTGGTTCTTCTACATATTGTTGTGTGTAGCTCTTCTTTTGTATCTAGAAAGCGATGGCAGAGAAGAGAGAAATAAAATCAGGATGTAAACGGATATGAAGATTGTGACCCTGCACTCTGTGTTCAGGGGCATGAGTAAAGGTTTCATTAAAAAGGGATTATTTGGGACTCTGTTGACACTGAAAGATAAAGTTTCCCCTTCCATCCTGCCCCCCTGAGTCTTTGCCGTCGTTCCAACTCTCTCTTTCTATCCCCCTCCCGCTGTAGTTGTGCTGAGAAAAGCCTAGAGTGGAGCCCAGATCCTGTTGTGGGCTAATTAAATCCCCACCATCACTGAAACCCCGCCTTCCCTTCTCTGGTTGACCAGAAAAAGACAGAAAACTGTCCTGAGCAGGACCATCATCCTCGCCTGCCTCCTCAGCCCTCCATCCTCTGCCTCCTCATGTTCCTTCAGGCGGAATGGAGGGCAGGGCGAGCACAGGCAGCCTGCCGGTCACACACACCTTGATGGGGATGGTACTCAAGAAGAGGCAGGTGGTCGGCGTGTTGACCGTCGGCTCCCTGCTGTTTTTCTGCATCCTATATGTGAACCTGAAGATGCCTCCGTCCTGGTCCAAAGTGCCACGGAAAACCTTCCATAACTTTACACTGGCACCAATCAGGTGAGTAAAGGGACAAAACCTGCACTGATTTTGGGGTTAAATGCTACTTCTCAGCTTTAATTTGAGGGTGTTCACATTTAATTAGGTGAACTTTGTCAAACTTCTAGCCGTGTTTTTATACATATTCCCTTAATTGTAGGAAAAAGCAGCTGGACAGTGATGTTTTTTTTTTTTTGTTTGTTTTTTTACATTGCTGGCCACGTTGGTCACATGACCTAAATCAAACTGATCATGTGTTTCACCTGCTGAAGACCAAACTAAAGGCATCAGATAAGCAGTGTCTGCTGATGTCTGACACTACAGAAAGGCACTGACTGCAAAGGATCTGACACCAAATATTAAATATGATAACTTCATTTAAAATCGTACTCCAGCGATTCAACATTAAAGTTTGGGGACTTTCGAGAGACAGATTTAAAAAGAGTCAAAATTAGTGCAGCAGAGGCCAAGATATCCTGACTGTTAGTCTCTAGTTTGAGTCAAGCTCTGAAAACTGGATCCTACACTTCCCATAGTGCAACTTGATGGCATCTTATGGTATGGATGGTGAAGAGTGAGCGTTCACGTCACCAGACAATTCAAGAAGGTTGTATGATTGCAGAGTTGGTTGTGTGAGAGTTGAAGGGCCACTACCACTTATGTAGTATTGCATTGTTGATTAAAGGGGAACTCCTACTGCAGTGATGTCACTTGAGTCAGCGTCGGTTGGGGCTGAAGACTACAAGTCTGAAAACAAAAACAACCTGGGTGTGTGGAGTTAGAAAGAAGTGAGTTTACCAGACCTCTATAGCCCGCTGCTCATCTCCTCTGCAGGCTAGCGACTCGAGGCTACATTAGCCACTACTAGCATAACACACCTAAATCTCTGGGTGAACTGTCGGTGGTCGAGTTGCATTATGGGTAATGTAGGCGCCAGGTTTTGACAAAGAAGAAATAATAAAACACGATATCTCTGGTTCTGCATCGATTTTGACCCCTTGTTTTTGTTTTTTTTTAAATTGACAATGTTATAGCAGTGCTATGCTAAATCTGGGTTAAATGCTAACTCTTTAAAGTTGGTGACAAATTTAAAAAAAAAAAAACAAATTTAAAAAAAGGGGTCAAAACTGAAGCAGCAGAGGCTGCGATATTGTCACTTTTAGTCCTCAAGTTTGGATCAAGCTTCAAAAACACTGGATCCTACGTTTCCAGTGCCGAAACCTGATGGTGTCTTTCATTAGCCCCCCCCCCCCGTCAATATTTGCTCATGATGTCCAATAAAAGTTGTTTAATTACCATGAACAACAGCCCTCGGATGACGTGAGATGTCCTTATTTGTTCACCTATTCCTGCACTAACATATTATTAAGCCTGAGTTTCCCAGCTGACTTGAATGTGAAACTGACATTTACAGTAACTCCCATTGCGGATTGTAAATTTAAAAAAGGGGTTAGACTTCTACTCTGTTAATCTGATGTGAATGTAAACATCCCCAAATTAAACCTGAGAGGCAGATTTCAGCCCCCAAATACTAGTTTTTCTCTTTTAAAATAAAAAATCTATGGCTAAATGAGCACCAATCAAGATTGTAAAAAAACAAACATCCATACACTAGTTTAGTTTAACACTCAAACACTCAGTTCATCTGCTTCATCGGGACTGTTTTTGATGGGGTTTGATTCAAATATTGCTGAGCCCCGCCCACTTAAAACCACTGAGAAGAACTCAGACAAAAACACAGATCTTATATGTGAAATAACCAAAACTGTTTGGCTTTGGAAGAAAATGATTTGTTCATGTAGAACTCCATCGCTCACCGTAAGAAGCTGCTTTACAGGGCCTCATATGTTTCATTTAAAATCAAAAGTCATAGTACTTTGACTGCTCGGTGTATACTATCCATATGTTGTTTCAAAATCTAAATCACAGACAGATGAGGAGACCAGCCAGTTTTATCCAGCACAGAATTGAGGTCAGATTCAGCAGTGAAAAGGGTTCAGGGTTGAAGGGTTAAACTAGATTATGAGTGGTATGAAAAGTTTTATGGGGGTTTTTTGTAACCAGCACTTATTCCCCCTCCTACTTGTATCATTGTGGTTTTAACAAAGGAGCCACACAGCGCTCCAGCTGCACTAATGAAGAAAAAAAGCCCCTGGAGTTATTTCAGGTTTTAGGTGGTTTCTTATACGCGTGTGTGAAACGTAAGCTTTGTTATAACGGGCAGCGCTCCAGGTTTAAAAGCTAGCGGGTCCAGATAAGATGCATTAAGTCGGGGGGGGGGGGGAAGAAAGGTCTGCTTCAGACACTAAATGGTACGTTTGGGCATGTGGAGCTCACAGGTCTTTCATTTTAAAAGCTGTTCTTTAATCTGAACGCCTGGGTAAAAATAACCACGTGTTTGTCCTCTTCACTTCCTGCTGGAGCTCCTTATTGAAATAAACGTACAGTATATTCAGGACACAAGTCAACATGTCGATATTAAAGGAACAAAAGAACACAGTGAAATCATTGTCATATATAACTTTTTTTAAAAGGAAAACATACGAGTAAAAATGGAAACAATAGGAGGAAATAAAGTAGTTTAATTATTTTAATACTACTAATATTTGTAGTCATCACAATTGCCTCCCGAAATAATCAAACAAAATCATAATAGTGGCAGAATTCAATTAACGTAGCTTAATTTTAGTTTATTTTGTCTTTTCTCTACAAACTCTTTGAAGGCAACACATGACACAGACTGCTGCGTTTTCTGCCTCCCTGCCCTCTCTGCAGACCTTCTGATCTTTGTTCAACATTAACAACTTCCAGTTAAACTTTAATTCAGCTGCTTTATTACATTTGTGTCGTTACCGGGCTTTATGGGCTTTATGAGCTTTACTGCCGAGAGTGACATCAGCAGCATCTGGTGTGTCACGCCAATACTGAAGAGTGTGTCAGGGTGAAGTGGGCGCCGTGGTTACCTGAGACTGCAGCCTTCTTCTCATGGTGTCAACAGGGTTTCTCTCTACATTAAATGTTTGTCAGTGTTAAAGTTTGGGAAAAGACATCCTCGTTGTTATAAATGAACAGTCAAATCTGCTTTATCTGCTCTGTTTGGGTGTGTTTTGAGTAGATTTGATTGACAGTGGTGTCTCCGTGGCAACGCAAACTAACAACGCCACAACTGTCCACTTACTAGATTTTTCCGTAACTTTCAGCTGCATCTTGCTGTCTTCTTTAACCCCCTCCCCCATGTACAACCACCTGTTGTCCCGTGATCGAAGTTCCATACTTACTCGGGTCATGTGATAACTAAGCTATCTCCATGGCAACTGACTACGGGGGGTAAAAAAGCTAGTAAGTGGACCTGAGTTAGGATTTTCTTTTTTTCTGAAACGATTAGTCGATTAATCGTTAGTCTAATAGTCAATCAACAGAAAATTAATGGCTCACATTTTCTATAATTGAATAATAATTTAAGTAGTTTATTTACCTCTTTTTTTCGGTTTTATAAAATGATAAATTCTGTCTTTGGTCAGATGAAACATGACATTTGAAGACAACACTTTTGGGCTGTGGGAGACTCTGATTTCTCACTGACATCTTTTAATTAATTCATTGGAGGAAAAAAAAACAGATTTATTGATAATGGAAAAATAAATTAAGACAAGAACTAACTTTTACGTTCAACCCCACAACTGTCATCAGATTCAGATTTCGACCTATATATTATATTAAATTTTGATTGGTAGGCAGAAATAAGTGACTTCCCTCCATAAAGACCCCATGAATCTAAAACCAGTGAGAATTCACTCCATCGCTTCTCGTAAGAAGCTGATGGAATAGATCAGGCAAAATGCAGCCTCCACCCTCTTCTTCATGACTGTAATATGTTTTCCAGGTTCTGCAGTGTGAAACAAACCAACTTTTCTACATAAACTTCAGATCCTCCCATTTTCACATTTATGATTAATGTGTTATTGTGGAAAGTTATAAACTTGATTTAAGAGTTGGTTCACCCAATTTATAAAAGATATTTTCTCATTTAGGCCGACCCCGGAGTGGTTTTTAGCCATGGACCCAGTCTGTCAACAGTTTTCTTAAATAGTTACTTAGCCTAGCTTAGCTTAGACTGCAAACAGGCGGAAATGGCTAGCCTGGCTCTGTCCAGAACGCTCACTAACACGTTATATCGCTTATTGTAGGGATTAAACAAACGGGCTGTAATATGCTAATTACTGAGCTTTTGAGATGCTGGTAGGCAAATTACCTTCAGAGGTTAGCTGTTTCTCCCGTTTCCAGTCTTTATGCTAAGCTAAACTAACATGAGTGTGGTGTCAATCTTCTCATCTAACTCTCATCAAGAAAGCAAATGAGCATATTTCCCAAAATGTTCCAAAACTATTCCTTCAAGAAAGTACATCTCACCACATGAGAGCACGTGAGAGGGAGAAAGGGTTTCAGATGATTTATTTTCCAGCAGCGACTTGTCGGGCTCACCGCCAAATCTTGTTCTGTGTTCCACAGAGGCTCACGAGGCTCCCAGAAACTTCTTGACAGACAGAGTAACAGTACGCCGCCTGCCTTAACCTTTCACCCAGAGCTCACAGTTCTGCATGAACACACAAATGCCACACAGACTCGAGCTTTAAAGACTCAAACATCCACAGCCGCTGAACACAAACCAGCAGAGAACAATGTCCTGGATGTCTCAAAGTCCAGCTCCAGCTCTGATGGCGTGGATAAACCCAGGACCAGTACCAAAGGCCCCACACTGAAGCCTCAGCAGCCCACACAGACAGCCAGGCCAACAGAGCCTCCCTTCATCGGGGACACTTACATGAGTGAAGACATCCCACCACAAACGGTGAGTTCTACCTGCTTGTTTGGATTTTGTCAGTCTGTGCAGACCTCTGAAAGTTAAAGCCCCCTCTGTGTAGGATGTTTATGTGACTATAGCACCTTTCAGATTGTTGTGAGGTCAGGGCTTCACACTGTATGCTGGATGTTTCTTCAGTTGATATGGCATTGTGTAGTTGACAGATACTAGACCTGATGTTGGCCGTCTTCTCTTTGAAGTGGTCCGCAAATTCATCACATTGAGAAGCGATAACGCATCCGTGTGTAATGTGGCACAGGTGTTTTCACTGGATAGTCATTCGTGTGGAGAATGTTCAGTTAAACATGAGCCACACTGTGGCCACAGAGAGTGTATCTATGGCGCATCAGAACAAACACTACTGGTTTTTGTCAGGCTTGACTCGAGATGTTGTCATAGGGCGGCTGGGTGGGTCTGTCTTTCCAGTAAATGTTTCATAGAAGATAATCATGTTTCCTACAGCCGGGCTCTGTTTCTCTCCACCACAATTCCCTGAACGTGTCCCCCATCCAGAATCTCTTTGAGTTGTCAGTTGGTCCACCAACGGAGAAGGAAACCATTACTCAATCTGCCTGATTCTTCGAACGTCTCATCGGCGAGATCACAGGGTTTTTTAAAGAGTTGATCGAAATAATGCACCCATGTGCTGAATCGCAATCTTTCTCATGTGAATTTCCCACCATGCACACGTTGCACTTTTGAAGTACAGACTATCATCTGAGTTGAGCTGCAGTTTAGGCTTTGGGCTGTTGCATAAGAAGAGGGTGCGCACAGACCGAATCGATAATTAATTCCACAGAGAACCAGGAGCAGATAACACAATTAACGAGATAAAGTTGCTAATAAGCCGAGTATCATCCATGTGTGGAACCTTTTTATGCTTCCTTCTCTGCCCGCGTGTGGTTTTAGATTGTATGCATCAGCAGAGTGTGTCCATGTAATATTCATAATGAATATGTCTCTCTCTGGATAAAACCTCTTGTCTTTAGCGTTGTTCTTTTGCAGCTGTGTAATTACTAGATAATGGCCTCCAGTGAGAGTCTGGAGGTTAATATAATAACCTGCCAAGTGGAACTAATGATGCTTGCTTCGTAATGATCACGTGGGACACGACTGTATGTTGCCACTAAGACTTTCTGTATGTGGACTGATAACAAGCTGCGTTATCTGCTTCCCCCAGGACTGCCCAGACGCTATCCGAAGTCTGGTCACAAAAACAGAATTTGGTGGGCGATTTCTGGAACACATTCCAGTCCTGCAGTGGGCCCAACATGTCACTCGTGAACAGCACCAGCGCCTGAGCCAGTACCCAGGAGCACATGGCTGGGGGGGTATCGATTACAAGAGTGAGTTTTCATTATTTTCCCTTTTTCCTTTCTAGATTTTTAAATTTTTTATTTTAGATTGTTTGTTTTTTTTGTTTACTGTAACATTTTTCTAATTGATTTCCTTTTATTTTCTTTTAATCACTTTAAATGATTATTTCCAGTGTGGTATTTTTGTATGTATTTAAACACATTTTCGCTTATTGATTGTCTGAGATGGCCAGGCCTATGCCATTGCTAATCACTGCACAAACTGTATATTTAAGCCTTTGGCCCATTGAACATTTTCACGAGCCTGATGAAGCGCTAACCCTACACTTGTGATTAGTAAGTACTTTGTTGACTATGATTAGAATGAGTCCAGAAAATGCTTAAGATGTACAATCCTCCACATCAGGGCCAGATTAAATCCCTATTGACACCCCACACCTCCTAATCTGTGCATTGTGTAAGTACCGTGATGCCTTTAAGTACCCATCAAGATGCACAAGGCAAGCAACACATGGCAGCTTCATTGTGTTTAATCTGTTAGTTTGGGGTAATTGAATAAATCATTATAATCATTCAGGAATATGTATGAAATATATAAACACATCTGCAGTTAATCAAATTGCCTAAAACCACACAGTGAAGCAGGGGCCTACATTCATATTAGATGTGTAGACACCGAAGGTCACCTAAAGCACAATGTGTATCTAAAATTTGCATTCCAAATGTATTCGGACAGAAGTTGCAGAGTATTTTGGATAATTTGAGGATGTGGGCCTCATCACAGATAAGATGCTTATCGTGTTGAGATAATAGTAGCTTCCTCTCTGTGTACCCACACATGTAGTCTCTGGGGTTGTTGTTGTTTTGTTTTTTTTCTTTCTTTCAGACCAATCACAAGTAGCTGAATCTGTGGGCGGATGCAATTACAAAGGCACAAAAAACCCAGTGGTTCAGAAACTAAATCTTTTTCTCTTGAGTTCAAGGATTTTTTGTAAAAAACCTTTTAAGACTGTGTTAAATAAATCTCACCCAGATTAATTCTGTCTTTCTGTGTCAACAGCGTTGGTGGAAACTCTGTCTGTCCTTAACTCGTCTGCTAACTGGCAGATGTTGGACGACTGGAAGGATTGCTGCAATAAATCAGAGTGTATCCGCTGTGCTGTGGTTGGGAACGGTGGGATACTGAAGGATTCAAAGAAAGGGAAGGAGATCGACAATCACCACTATGTTTTCAGGTAGATGCTGACTCTGGTTTTGTTAAGTAATCCTACGTAAAGAGTTTCCTTAGTATAGCCTGACCCTGACGATCAAATCCAAATTGTTGTTGTTGGTTCAACAGCAAAAACATGTTGTTTCTAAAGCCACATGTTTGCAGGGGTCTGGTGTTGGGCTGGCCTAAACCTTGTTTGGGCCCTGAGCAGGTTTTGACACCCCCACCCCCTCAAAAATGTACACATGTGCAGAGCAGTTTAAGAAGAACAGTTATTTTTTATTTATAACAAATAAGAATAAAAAGTAAATTAAAAAACATAATTTAAGAATACAATCAGTGTTTTAATGCACCCAATTCCCATGTTATTATACCCCCCCCACATGTTTATAATCATAACATTTGTTATAAAAGTTTGTTTTAGTATCCCCCAAATTTGTAATTTTCATAATCACAAAATTTTAACAATTTGTGAATTTGAATATTTGTTGTAAGCCACAAAATCCCAAAATATTTTAAGTGAGTTCCAAAATCTGAATGTGCTAGTGAAAGTTTTAAAAAGAAAATCACACTACTTAAAAATAGTCACTGATTTTGTTAGATTACCCCAAAATCCCATAAATTGTTGTAGCACCCCACTGAAATTGTAACTTTTATAATCACAAAATGTGCTATAATTCCCCTAAATCTTAAAATGTGTTAAAGAGTGGTGTGTTAAGTGATTATGCTTGTGCTCATCAGGACCAATGGGGCAATCACTCAGGGCTTTGAGCAGGACGTGGGGTCTCGGACCACCCACTACACGTTCTCCACCAATACACTGATGAACTCCATAAGGAGCTACGCAGGCGTCGGGTATAGAGGGCCGCCTCTGTCCAAGGTGAGGACAAGAACCCAAAGTCTTCCCTCATAAAATGGTAAATCGTGACATAAAAGAATTGGGCCTGAGTCACACCGCACTCTGCTGCTCTCCAACAGGAAACCCGATATGTTTTTCTGCCAGATCACGACCGTGACTACCTGCTGATGAAGGCTGCAGCGACACACACTGTGGTAGAGAGAGGGACTGAGAAGGGCAAAGAGTAAGCAACACTTACAGGCTGCCATAATGATGATGCAATTTGACTCACAATAATCTTCTTATGTTCTTGCTCTTTACTCCTCTAATTGTTCTTATGTTCAGCTAGAAACTCCATATAAACAGTTCACAGCTCGCTGCACCAAATGTTTAGCCACGCTGGCGTCGTGGTGGGATGGCAATGCCGGTCTATTGGTTGGTCCACCACTTTGCTCCAGACTGAAATATCTCAACTATTGGCTGGAGTGCCACGAAAGTTTGTACAGACATTCGTGGTCCCCAGAGGATGAAACCTACTGACTTTTGAGAGACCTTTCCTCTAGCACCACCATGACGTTAACATTTGTGGTTTAGAGTGAAATGTCTCAACAACTACTGGATGGATTGTCATAGAATTTGGTTCAGACGTTCATGCCCTCCTCGGGATGAAGGTCACAATTTCAATCTGTCCAATACTTAGTAGATTTAGGACCAAATACCTGCAAAACGAAAGACATTCCCAGCATCCGCATGTTAGCATGCTGAGTTAGCATTTAGCTCAAAGCATCGCTGTGACTAAATACAGCCTCGCAGAGCTGCTAGCATGGCTGTAGACTCTCTGGGAGATATGAAAACATGTTTTCACTCTTCATAATGTATGTATGTATGTGCAGTGATGGTAACACACATTTACCAAAGTACTGAAGTAGCTACAATTTTATGTTATTTTGTACTTACTCCATTACTTTGCAGAGGTGGGTGTGTGTAGATGGGTGTTTTTCTCCCTCTATGGGCATACCCAGATCAGCTTTCCTGTGTGGTTAGCACTTTCGCTTCACTTGCAAAAGAGTTCAAACCTCGCTGTCTAACTTTAACCACTTCCACATTCACACAAGTGCTGCAAACCTAGAGCAAGGAATCACTGTGCCAGCCCTTGCACGTACAGGCAAACATGTGGCAAAGATTTTATTTTCTGATGATAAACTTGGTAAACAAACTCCTAAGTGTGGGTGGATTGTAGTAATGTCATACATTCTCCACAGTCCATCCAAGTACTTTGGAGAGGACGTGTCGGCAGAGAAGTTGAAGATGTACCACCCCGATTTCATCCGTTACCTCAGAAACAGGTGAGCAAATTATCTGCAGAGCAGGTGAACAGAACAAAAACAGGGGCTCACATTTCAAATGTTTGGAAATTAGATTAAGCGAGAAGCAGAGGCTGAGACCAGAGTGTGCTGCTGTTCCCACACAGTGACAAGAGGCCAAAAGAGTGTGTGCAACTTTCACATCTTCTATGTCCACTTTATCTAACCACTGAAAGACACCAAGTATGATTGTTTTTATTTTATTTATTTTTTATTTTTTTGTTTGTTTCAGATTCCTCCGTTCTAACGCTCTGAAAACCAAATATAAGGACATTTACCGTCCGTCAACAGGAGCTGTGATGCTGCTGGCTGCACTGCACACCTGCAGCAAGGTGGAATTCATGATTACTGCACTGCATGTTGCTGTCAGTCAGCTGTTTATTTACTATGGGACAAGGCTGCACTGGCCTGATAGTGTGAGAATGTTTTGACTCGGGGCAGTTGGCCTTGTAAATGCACGTATGTCTGGCATTGTGTAGCCTTGGTGCTGATAGTGACTCACTCAAACCACCAGTTCTGTAGAAGTGCACTCAGGAAAATATGAAATTGTCCTTTGGTGTGTCAACTGTATGGTTTTATTTATCTGATCACCCACAGATTACCTCAGGTCCAAAGCATGTCTCTACTGTCAAAACCTGTTTTTCAATGAAAAGAATGATTCAGATGAAGTCAAGGGGACAATGTCAAGTCAAGACATGAAGTCAGAGCTCATAAAAGCTGAAATCTGTTTAGATTTTTAGGCAATCAGATGACGGAATTAGTTTCATACTCTGACTGGCTTTTGTGTTTCCTTTGTTGATGAAGGTGAGTGCTTACGGCTTCATGACCCCAGACTATAAGAACTACTCTGATCACTACTACGACAGAAACAATCACCCAGTGGCCTTCTTCATCAACCACGACCTGCATATGGAAATGACTCTGTGGCAGCAGCTGCACCAGGCGGGCCTCATACGACTGTATATGCGCAAGTGAATTCTGGTCGACCAGAAACGTCATCACATCCACGCGTTACTAATGTGGTAACAAGAAGTCCAACAATGGATGGGACGACCCTGTCTCCCTTGTCTCAAAATGACTGTTCAGGACTCTCTGAACGGAGCAAAACGAAAAGTAGGAGTTTTCTTTACATGAAGGAAACGATGATTCTTTTTTTAAATGACAGCTGCTGTGATTGTTCAGGATGAAGATTTAGTTTTATTTATCAAAGTATTTGTTATAACCTTTTGTTTTTTTTTTTTTAAAAAAAAAAAAAAAATGTATCCCAGAGAGCATGTTTTTGGTGATTTTTGCGGGTCAAAATGGAGGCATCTAGGTTAAAACCAGACTAAATATGGTTAAAAAGATTTTGGTCGGTTGTTCACGTTGATTCAGACTGAAATGTTTCCACAACTATGAATCGCCATTAAATTTAGTACAAATATTCAAGGTCCTTAGAGGATGAATCTTAATGACTTCATCAGGTCAAAATTTTCATTTGTCCAATACTTTATGACCAAATACCTGCAAAGTATTCAAAAACAGTTAAACTTTAATCCAATATAAAATCTGATTTCCGAGCGTTCGTGTCACAGCTGTTAACGGGGCTGTAGTCGACAAGGTTGCATACAACTACAGTTCAAAATGTAGTTACAAGCTGCTACAGACTGAAATAGTTTGAAAAGTTACACTCCACCCAAATTTAGCCCCGTGTACTTGTTTTGACTTGCAAATCACCAAAACCATGTTTACTGGGATGTCTTTAGAGCGTATCATACAATCAGTCTCAGGCTGAGTTAAAGTGGGGTTTCTTGTTAGTGTGATACAGCGTGTTGACAAAGGACAAGACTGCAACTGAGTTGGCCACTTGCTTAAAATATCTTGCCTCCCCGCCCTAAATAGAGTCGGAGCAGGCAGTGGCCAAAGTCTATTCTGACAGTTACTCTGATTTTTTTCTCTGACTCTGTCAATGCATATTTTACTGTGGAAGGTAAGAAAAAACCCACTGAGTGTGACTATGAAGCTCATTGGGACAAATATTTGAACCTGAAAGTGTATTTAGTTAAAGAGACTTAACTTGTTTTTTCTTAATTTTGTTTTTTTTAAGCACACAAGTGTAGCCCACTTTTTTTGTTTTTACAAGGTGCCACTGTGATGACAAGAACACTGTGTAGGCTCTACTGGACTTTCAGTACTTTTTTTTTTTTTTTTAATGTGAATCAGTAGTTTGGATGAAGCATTATGACTGAGGTGATTTCAGGACGTTTCCACAACACAAACGAGGAAGTCGGTGTCCTGTTCACTGTTTGGAATGTGGGACGGTTGCAGAGGACTCGTCTTGTGAAATCTGCTGTTTTAGCCACCACACCTGGACTCGTCTCTGAGCTGTGACAATGAAGGGTCAAAGTTCATTAAGATTTATCGCTACCGTTCATCTCAAACTGTCACGTCCTCAACAACAGGGATGTGCTGTCTGTGTGATTAAACGAATAAGAGAGAAAAAAACCAAAGACAAACTGCAAATCAGGGAATGTGTATTTCAAATTTACTTTTTGTATAATAGCAAAACATATTCAAACTGGTCCAGTCATTTGAAATACTGGATTGTATTTTTATCAAGTAACAGAGGAAAGGGAGACTTTATATTGCAATTTCTGACTCTAATTTTGACCTTTCATTAAATCTGTACAAAAGGAAATTGTGATTTTTATTTCAGTGGGTTTGTGATTCTTTCTTGGTTGGTCACCGAAATGTACAAGTTTTGTAAAATTTCCCAGAAAGTAACTGGAAATTCTTAGGAAGATTCCTGGAAAGGACTATGCAATTTGGTACTAATTATAGGGAAAATGGTGGGTGTTGAATGGACACACTCCCAATTAGTTAAATCCAATTGCTGACGTAACCTAGAGGTCAGTTCAATGTGCAAAAAAATTGTCTAGAGGCAACAACTCCCCTAGAGATCAACAACTTCTTATAAACTTGGCACAACCAACCAAACTCAAATATCTGTCTCAAAACGTAGTCTTTATTTTCATGTCATCAGTGCCATTACATCATTTTTTCCAGGAAACCTTCAATAGGAAACATGAACACAGACTGCAAAAGATGAAGACTGTCATTCATGAATTTATGTTTGTGTTTCTGTTAAACCAGGGTGAAGCCTTAGTGGGAACATACAGTATATTCAGATGGCAGCTGTGTCCCAACACCTCCTCTATAATTTGAGCAGACAAACACACTGAGATCAAGGGGTAATCAGTAGTTTTGGACACAAGGCAGTCAGCCAGTAAAGTAACCATGTTTTAAACCAGTTTAGTTTTCCACAAATCACATTTTTTGTTTTTTCATTTAGCAAACTGTACTGATGAAACCAGTCCTGAGGAAGAGCATTCTTTAGGGAGGGTAGATCTGGTATGCATAGCATCTCCATCTTATCTTTCACACTCTCTCTGTAGTAACACTCTGGAGCACAGATGAACCACATGACCTCTTCAGTTTCTTCTCCATCTTCACTGTGTCTGAGAACTCTGCGAGGCAGGGAGGGGAGACGCATGGAGCCAGATGTGCATGGTGTGGTATGGTCGGGGTGGGGGCTGCATTAGGGAGTTACCGAAGCCATGAGTCAGGATTTGCAGCGCTGCCAAAATGTCTGGCAGCAGGACGTTACAATTACATAGTGTTGGTAGAGTGCAGCTACCAGCCTGCAAGACGAGGCCTTTTTCAGACTGGAATATTGGCAGATTCATGTGGGACTGTGAGCAGGTTATAAGTTTACATGCTGTGGATCCCATTTTCCATAAATTTCAAAACAAAACCGTTTCCTGTGGAGGATGCACTTCCTCATGAGCTTACTTAAGATTAAACGATTTGATTTATTGTGTAAAATTCTCTCTCTTGCCGCTCTGTGATAACAAATGTGAGTTTTTATTCCTCCATGACAACATATCCTGCTTTTAACAGCTGCAACACAATACAGCATGTTGACATTATGATTATAGTTCATTTGCATCCTGCTGAGCTCATCCTGTTATCACAGCCATTTCATGATCATTAAACAAACATAGTAGAAAAAGTAGTGTTCATGTCTGCATCTCTATTCATGATACAAAAGGTTAATGTATGATTCATCCAGCTTTGTAAAACCTAAAGGTAGACCTGCTGCAGTTAATAACATGACTTATGTACATACTAACTGCTGACCCCTAGTGGTGATAACAGGTCAGTGCACCAGAGAGGGCAAAATGTAAAAAAGGGCCTTACCTCTGTAGTCGTGTGTCTACATCAGCACATACAGCTTTGATGATGGCCTCCACCTCCTCCTCAGAGAGCGGAGCTACCTGTGAACTGAAGTTTTTAACTGCTTGAATATTTTATGTATTGAATAGCTTGGATTTTGAGTGCAAGATGTCTTTTAATAATAATAAACTTTATTTATGTTGCACTTTTCAAAACGGAAGTGCACAGGCTAAGGCTGGTGTACTTTTATATTTTATTTAATGTCAACAAATATCATTAAAAGAGTCCATCTCTCAATACCAGCCTGAGCCCATACTGATTATTTTTTTAATTAATCAGTGGGAATATGCTTAAATCAAAATGTTCCTAAAACAGCTGGCCACTGTAGTCAAACAGGAGGAAATAGTGCATTTGTTGGGGACTATTTTCAGTGGCGGATGAATCCACATTTGGTGCTCTAGTGAGTATTTGGGGAAGCAAGACGGTGTGTGTGTGTGTGTGTGTGTGTGTGTGTGGGGGACTGAGTCCAAATAAACTACAATGTGTGTGTTCATGGTGAACAACAGTGCGGCTCACTGTTTTTAATAGCTTGTGGACAACAATGGAGCTCTGTGGCTCAGAGGAAGAAGAGATATCACGCTGTGTTACACAAACACAATACTTGTTGACACATTCATTGTTGTTTTGGTCTTTTTGTGGGATTTGTTGGCAATAAGCAAAATATATATTATATTAGGCTACCAGTCTAATCGTTAAAAACGGTAAATTAAAAGAAATTAGATTGACACATTGACCGTTACTATGGCATCAGGACTCTGATGGGAAAAAAAAGAAATCACCTGTATAATATGCCAACAGGAATAAATGCAATGTGTACATTAAAAAATAGTGTGGAGTCCCTTTTCAAAGTTGTTAAAATAATCTACATTAAATTATCCACACTGTCTGCTAAAGTTAGCTTAGCCTAACTGAAATGGAATGGTCGTAACCATAGCAACAGCAGCGGTTAGCGACCTAACTGTTTCTGACTCAGTTTTTTTACTGCTAATTCACTTTTAAGGACTTTTATTTTTCTGGAGAAAAAGCTTGTGTCATATGTGTTTAGCTACATGTCGAAACTACAAATGCTGAGAGGTTTGGTGAAACCGCGACTAGGTGAAGCCACATGTGGGCCGTGGGCGATAGATTACAAGGAACTATCTCGTTTAAAAGAAAATGAGCGACTACTGGATTCGGTTTTCAACCCTACAGTTCAGTTACACAGATTAGGTTTGTACATTTGCTATGTTATTTTCACACTTCCTATTAATTGTATGGGTTTTAGTTACATCTTCGTCGCAGTTTTCAGGTAGTTAATTCTCATAGTTAGCTAGACAGTTTCAAAAATGTTTGGTGAATTGTGTCACTTAGCATCTGACTAACTAACGTATAGCTTAGATGTGGTTTTGAATGGGTTCAGCTAGCGTAAGTAAAAGCAGAACTTTCAGCAGTTCAGTAGCAGGCAGCTGTGTGCTAAAATGAACCCATTTGCTACGTTAAAAAACGGCTTCATGTTCAGCGGGACCGCGACAGCACAGCAGCTGAATCGGATGTAAAATGAAGTTAGCTTACCTAAGCTCCGCCCCACACAGGTGACCTGGGGATCACCGCATAGCGCAGCTTAGCTTAGCTTGCTAGCTGATAAGAGAACGACAGGGTCGTAACCTAGCAACAGCAGCAGTTAGTGGTTGTGTGACAGAGACCAAAACAGTTTTTAGAGTAAATTTAAAGCCTCGGAAAACTTGGTTTCGAATCTCACATATGTATTTGCAACATAAAATATGTTATGACTAAATAATAAGACTGACACTCCAAAACTCAGCGAATCTGCTTAGTTAGGAGCGGTTGCTGGAGAGGCTGGAGCTCTAGTGAATGATCGTGCATTCGGAGTTCATGATGGTTCATCCATAACACATCCATGGGTTCAACTCGCCATGTGTCCGTGAACAGAAACTACACTGTGCGAAACGATACAGCAGCTGATTTTACTTGTGGCTGTCTGAGTTCCCTGAATTACACACATCTGCATCAGCAGAGAACACGCAGAGGAGAAACGGTATCGCAGCAAAATCAGCTTAAATGAGGAACTTTCTCATTTAAAACAGAACAACTTACAACACAAACTACTGGACTTGTGTTTCTAACATGCTACTTGTTAGCATTTTTTGTCTGTCTGCTTAGACATTTACTGCAGTTGCAGTGATAGCAGGCAGGGATAGACGCTAATATTTTTAAGCACCAAGCCCCTAAAATTGGTGGCCAAAGTACATTTTTGGTGGCCGAAATGCGCAGTTATGTAAAAACAATCCAGAATAAGCAATTTAACACAACCTTCCTTAACTGTGACACTTCAGTAAATAAAAAAGACATTAACAGAATGAAAATATATTTAATTCATTTAAACTGAAAACTCAAGTTCTTTGTAAACATATGGTACATATACTGTATTCTCTCACAGTGTCTTAGTTCACAGTCTCGCTTCCTCGCGCAGATAGAATGATAGAATATTGAACTTAAAGGTGCAAAGGAATCGGGATGTTTGTGGAACTGTAACGTTGCTTTGGCGAAGGCTCGCAGTATAGAAATAAAACTTGGTGGCCACAGTGGGCCACCTACATGGAGTATTTGGTGGCCACAAAGTTACTTTTTGTGGCCACCTGTGGGGTTAATGTCGAACCCTGGCAGGTCACATCATGAGAGCACCTCAGTACTAACACAAACTCTGTGCATGTTAATATCCTAAGCCACTGCCACAGGTATAAAGTCATTAGGATTCATCCTCTGGGGACCATGAATGTCTGCACCAACAAATATTTGTATATGAACTGAGAGTGCCAGCGTTCAAGGAATACAAGAATCATGTTGATGATTTTCTGCAAGGTAAACAATGAACTTTGGAAGTCTAACAACAGCACAGCATGGTGTCAGACTGCTTCCAGATCTCTGAATCACTCGCCCACATTTCATTTGTTGAGCAATTCAAATAAATAATCAATGAAGTGAAACCAAATGTCTATCCTGTCTGATTATCAGGCTACGGGCTACACCTGAGCCCCATTTGTTTGTAAAGTTATGCTGCATTATGACGCAGAGAAGAAGGAGGCTGTCCTCCAAAGAAAAACATCTGTTGTTTCAGCAAATGCCCAAATTGACACGTTTACATTCAAGTGACAAAGGCCTCTAGTGGCTGTAGGAATTATGATTCTTGTCCGTTGGGTGCAAAGGAGGAAATGTGAAGTTGTGATATTGATCATTTAATTTGAAAGACCTGTTGAGAAGAAAAGGTGCAAATTTTGAAGCAAATTGCAATAAAAACACATTTAAAGACTACCTCAGTTGCCATCGACGGTGTGCACCATCATTATAGTTACACATGTTCTTGTCCTCTATCCTCATTTTTGCTAATGGAACTCCATCTTTCACATTATTGATGAGTTCTTATTCATTTTTTTTATTGTTTATTAGTTTCCTAGAAACAACTATTTTTAAAATTCAAAAAGTATTTTAGATGAAAGTAAGTGCTAAGGATCATCGGGACTCATCAGTGATCTCACTAACTAGTTGTCCATAATGTGTATATGTTTTAGTGTTCCCTGTAGATGTCCAGCAGCTGTTGGTGATTAAAGAAGAAGTTCCTTCTGAGTGGAGCCCCAGTCTGGACCAGGAGGACCCAGAGCCCCTACACATAAAAGAAGAACAGGAGGAATTCTGGACTAGTCAGGAGAGAGAGCAGCCTAATGGGCTGGAGGAGGCTGATTTCACCAGGTTCCCTTTCACGGCTGTTTCTGTGAAGAGTGAAGTTGATGAAGAGAAACCTCAGTCTTCACAGCTTCATCGAAGCCAAACTGAGGACAACAGAGAGGCAGAGCCTCTAGCCAGCAGCTCAGCTACACAGATAAAAACAGAAACTGATGGAGAGGCCTGTGGAGGATCAGAACCAGCCAGGAATCTAGATCCAGATAGTCATTTACAACCAAATACTGATGAAAAGGCTTCAAACTCTTCTGAGACTGAAGTCTGGAAGGATTATTGGCAAAAACCTTTGTCAGATTCTGGACCTGAAACTGAAGACACTGACAATGATTGGAATGAGACCAGGCCACCTGAGTCTGGTGTAAATGCTCTGAAATATAAGGAAGCCCCTGTAAGTGATGTGGGATGTAATGCTGGCAAAAGATTCTTTAGCTGCTCCGATTGTGGCAAGCAATTTCACTACAATATGATATGTCATTTAGGAAAAAGGTCCTCCAGCTGTCTGGTTAATAAGAAATGTTTTAGAGTGAAGCAAAAGGTAGATTCACAGAAGAGAGTCCACACAGGAGAGAAACCATTTGGTTGTGATGTTTGTGGGAAAAGATTTCACCGACAGACAAATCTTAAGACACACATGAGAGTCCACACAGGAGAGAAACCATTTGGTTGTGATGTTTGTGGGAAAAGATTTACCCGGCAGACAAATCTTAAGACACACATGAGAGTCCACACAGGATAGAAACTCTTAACCAAGCGTGTTGGTAAGAACAACAGCAGTTTTCATTGTCTTTTGTTATTTTGTTGTAATTTACTTTTGTCGAACTCTTGTGTTTCTTTTAAAATATGTTTAAAACAAAAACCTTTCTTGGTTGCTTTGTGTGTCATTGCCAAAAAATTGTATATAAAGGTTCTTCCTCATCCAGGTTGTAGGAGGTAGTCAAAGGCAGCTGGACTTTATGTTTTATTATTCAATTCAATCACGACCCCGCAGCTCTGCGACCACAGATCACGACTCCGCAGCACAGATCACGACTCCGCAGCTCTGCGACCACAGATCACGACTCCGCAGCACAGATCACGACTCC
>LKNJ01001159.1:104985-128287 GCA_002120245.1 Maccullochella peelii
CAGCTCGGCGACCACAGATCACGACTCCGCAGCACAGATCACGACTCCTCAGCTCGGCGACCACAGATCACGACTCCGCAGCACAGACCACGACTTAGGGTTCAGTGTCTTGCCCAAGGACACTTCGACAGGAGGAGCCGGGCTTGAACCACCAACCCTGGGGTTATTGGACAACCGCACTACTCTCTGTGCCACAGCCGCCCCAAGATAGCAATCGTTCATTCTAATACAAATTGCTCACTGGGTGCATATTTTCATTGTCATTCCTCATTGTGTGATCCTTAACACATATGCATTAGTGGGTGAGCTCCAAAACCTGACTGGTTCAGTGCCGGTTTGAGGACATGCTTTTCACTCCATTTCAATTCGGCACACAAAACGGCACATGCTGCTTATGCCGATTGACTCGATGGCTCTGTGCGGCAAGTAAACACCTTGATGACACAAGGATGTGAAAGTGGAAAGATAAGTCAAAGGTTGACATCATCAGCATATGGGCACACTTTGAGTGTGATATTTAATGACATTAAGACATTTTTAATACCTGTAAAAGAATACACTTGTGGATGTGTGGGGACACCAAAATTGGGTTGAAAATATTTGTATATATATATGTTTTAATGTTTTTTTTAATAGACACTATTTGTCTAAAAAGAAACTGATTTTATTAAAGTGGGTTTGTGATTATTTCTTGGTTTGTTACTGAAACTTTGGTAAGACTTTATTTTACAGGTCCTGTAGTTTTGTATTATTTCCTAGAAATGAACTGATATGTAACTGTAAACTCCAAGGAAGGTTTCTGAAAATGTAATATGATGGTTATTAAACGGAAAGTGGAGACAGTATTTAATTGCCAAATCCAATTAATTGCTAGTGTAACCTAGATAGTCTTTTTTAAACTTTTGTCCGACACATGACAATCACTATTCCATTAACCGCTTTTAGCTAGCGTGGATAGTGACGACACTCTGCAATTTCGCCACAAAAGGGTCTTACAAGGTGGAGGACTGTCCCCTCCCAATGATAATGAGCTTGTCCAAGAGAGTGGACAGGAGATGTCAGGGACTGGTACAACGCTAACATTATCTAGGTGATGATAGAGTTTGTTTGTTTATTCTAAACGGCCATCGATAGAATTTATGAAATCTGAGACAACATATACAAATATAATAATTTTCACACATTTGAGGAGGAGCCACAGAATTCGGCATAACTGAACTTTCAACTTTAAGCATGTATGTTTATTGTTGTATTTACATAATATCTATATAGTTAAAAAATGAATGTGGAGTTCCTCTTTAATTAGTACCAAATTACATCATTCTTGCAAGGAAATTATTAGGAAATTATAGACTTAAGAAATAAAACTCCACCATGTCCAATGTCCAGTGTGGTGTCTCTGTGACAATATACAGTGAGCTTGCACCTTATAATACTCATTTTAGCAGGCAAACACACTCAGATCACGGTTAATCATTACTTTTGGACAGAAGGCGGTCAGCCAATAAAGTGACCATGTTTTAAACAACTTCAGTTTTCCACAAATCATTTTTTTAGCAAACTGTACTGATAACAACAGTCCTCACACTTCCCTCAATTCATGATCCACAGGAGGAGGAAGAGCATTCAGAGAGGGTAGATCTGGTATGCGGGGCTTCTCCGTCTTCCTCTCCTCCTGTCTTTCGCGCTCTCTCTGTAGTAACACTCTGGAGCACGGATTAACCACGTGACCTCTACTTCCTCGGCTTCTTTTCCATCTTCACCATGTCTGAGAACTCTGCACGGCATGGAGGGAGACACACAGAGCTAGATGTGAGTGTCGGCTTTTTGCTGTCTGTAATAACAAGTATGCTCTATTGTAATATCCATAAAACATCTGTAATATGTTGACATTATGATCCCAGCACCTCTGCATCATGCTGAGCTTATTATCTGTTATCATCGCCTTTTAAAAACACTTTGACAAGGTAACTAGTGATCAGACGTAGCAGAGAAATCAGCTGACATGTTTTATATTTACTTTCTATTTACTGTACAAAGAGTTACGTATGATTCAGCTCTGTAGAGCCTGCAGTGAGTCACCAAGTTTTCCCTCATGTCAGACATGTAGTTACTGACTGCTGACCCTTAGTGGTGACTAGAGGCCAGTGCACCAGAGAGTGTAAAATGTAAAAAAAAAGCCCTCACCTCTGTAGTCGATGCGACCGTCTCCATCGGTGTCAGCAGCCTGGATCATGGCCTCCACCTCCTCATCAGAGAGAGGAGCTGACGGGGTTGCAGTCGGTACAGTCGACAGAATGTACCTGTGAAAAGAAAAATCTTTATCAGCTTGAATGTATGTTTTTTTTTGTCTTTGGTTGGTTTTTTGACTCTGTATGTCACAAGTTAATGACTGTAGTCTTTTTTATATTACTACTACTACTAGTACTACTAATACTAAGTAATAATAAGAATAAGAATAGTAAAATAATGAGTTTTTTACAGGCTGGTCAATCCAGAGTCTAGCAAAATATGTATTCATTTGATAGAAACATACATTTAAAGGATAAGGTGGACAATGGAAGATTCTTTGTATCCAAAGCCTGATATCTCTTCTTCCTCTGAGCCACAGAGCTCCATTATTGTCCACAAACTATTAAAAACACATCAGAGAGCCACACTGTTGTTCCTTCATCACCATGAACATAGTTTATTTGGACTCAATCCCACACACACTGTCCTGCTGCCCCAAATACTCACTAGAGCACCAAATGTGGATTCATCCGCCGCTGAAAATAGTCCCCAACAAATGCACTATTTCCTCCTGTTCGATTAACGTTTGCTAAAAACTACAGTGAGCAGCTCTTTCAGGAAATCACCGAGGCTTTTTTGAAAATGAAACTATATATTTGTGACACGTTTTTAAAGATTTACGTCTTTAGTAACACCAGCCTTATCTTTTAAATGAGTGTAGGGCTCATACTTGATCTCGTTCCACTCTATGTAGCCGCTGCCATCTTTGTCGAGCATCATGAAGGCCTTCTTGATGGCCTCCTCTTTTTGCTCTGAGGTTTTGAACTGCCTCATGTACTCCAGAAACCTGCTGTAGTTGAAGTTTCCTGCAGACAATCACAGAAGATGACTTCAGACAGTGAAATCATCATGATGACTCACACATGAGCACGTCCTCATTCATCATACCGCTCACTTTTAGTGCATGACTGCCATCTCAAATGCACACACACACACACACACACACACAGAGTGTCACCCTGCGTTGTCATCTCCCTTGGCATGCGGTCGATGTCCTGCTCTGTGAGTGAAGCGCCCATGGCCACAGCCACCTTCTTCACCTGTGGTCGAAAGTCGTCCTCCATGTTCTACAGGCGTGTCCGGAGCTGGAGATCAGGAGACGAATAACTTAACTTAGCTTAGCATACACTTACACAGTATTTTCCTAAATGTTGAACTATTCCTTTAATAATTCTTTGTTTCCCTCTTTCCTTTACTTCCTCCCTTCCTTCTTTCATTTCATTCTGGTTTCCTTGTTTTATTTCTATATTATGTCTTTGCTTCAGTCCTTTTTTCTTTCGTTCCTTATTTCTCTTCCTTATCTGAATCGAGGGTCAAAGGACAGAGGCTGTGATTTGTTGTACAGATCGCAGAGTCCTCTGAGACTTTGTCTGTGGTTTCTTTTCCTGCTGATCTTAAATCATTTAAAACATGGAGATTCAAGGTGTAAATAAACTTTTTTCAAAGTAATTTTATTTGTATTTCCACTGCAGTTTATTATCATGAATTTTTCCACTTGAGTTTTGCTACTTTGGCTTGAATGAAGGAGATGAGTACTTCCTTCTCCATTGTTCCAAAACACTCAGCTAGCATTTTAATGCATGACTGAATCTCCAACAAGCATTTGCTGTTCTTTTAATTTCTTGGCTGACTTAGAGGCTTGTTAATCATCACTGGCACCAAACGTTGCCCCACTCCAAATCAATACAACCTCAATTACCTGGTTAAGTAATTAGTCATAGCTCGGTTACTCATGCCGGGATAGGTCATGGATATTTTGGGTCCCCATCTTAATAATGTCTGTCAACGCTGATCTCGGGGGACACGTCATTTCAGTGTGTGAGTATCAGAGACAGAAATGGAGGTATTTTGAGGGACTGCAGGTTAGCATTGATTTGTATGTAGTCAATCAGTTGCATAGACAGCATGCAGAATGCAGCAGAGGACATAAAGCAGTGTTGCTGCGTTCCCACTGGTTGTTTCATCATTCCTCCTCTCTTCAACCCCCCCCAATTTCACACCATCATTTGCACTTCAAGAACTCTCTTATCAAGACGAATGTGTACTTTTCCTCATTGACCAGAGGTTATAAAGACACACCATAGATCAAACAAGACCATTCTGCGCTCAGTCTACAAGTTCTGAAGAGGAAAAAGACAGAAATTGAACCGTTGAGTCAACAGCTTGTTTACAACTTTTACAAATTAGCACCATGACAGCAGAAAGTTTAAAATCAGACGAAGCAACTCTACAAGAAAATATTGGAAATCATTACTTAATTAATCAGTTACAGACCAGTCTACCATTTCCCCCTTTCAACATTATCCCGTCCAGTGCTACTCACCAGATTCAAGGTTTCCTGGTACAGCTGACCCTCCCCCCTCTCTCCATCTCTTATATATGGGAAGGATGTAGCCACCAGTGGCCTTGCACCTGTCTTGCTCTCCCCCCAGTGGTGCTATTCTCCATTAAAGCCTTGGCTCCGGCTGCTGCAGACAGGACACATCTCTCCAGATGTACTGGAACAAGACCCAACATTAGGCCTGTTGATGGGGTTGAACTGGAGGACAGCCACCGAAGCCACCGAAGGGTGGCTGTCCTCCAGTTCAACCCCATCAACCAGCTTAGAGTTTCAGTGATATTTTTGCAGTGAAAACTGTTGTGCAAGTTATTAAAGTCATTCCTGAAGGCATAAGTGCTGCAAGATTTCATAAAGAACTGGTGACAGCTACAGTGCACTTCACCAGTAGCTGTTATTCTTATTTTGAGGCAAGAAGACACTTAGTTCTTCCTCTAGCCAGACGTCTCTTCAGTGAAGGATCTTTGGCTTCTTCTCTCAAGGTTAGCTGTCAAGTATATGGCTCAAAGCTCTATAGGAGCCTGAGCCAGCCACACTGCACTTCTGCCAGGGCCTCACAGTCTCTGAGAGTCCGGCACAAAGTCAGAGACAGATTTGACTGACACCAAATAGCCCAAACAGAGCCTCACATGTTTGTTTTTTGTCCATCCATCTACTCTATATTTATGTCTATATCTATCTCTCTATATATCAAATGATCATTTTCAAGTCATGGCTCTACGAATGTCAATATCAGTCTCTTGGTGTACTTTGTGTTTAGTGCTAATTAGCTTATTAACTAAGATGGTGAACATTGGAAACATTATAACTGCTAAACAGCTGCTATCGTGGCTGTAGACTCATGTCCAACATAAAATCCTGGCTGCTACATTTTGATAGTTTTTAGGAACATTTTGTCACAACTCATCTCTTTAGTGTCTTCTGTTCTCTTCTCTATTTAAAGTGTTTGAAAAAGAAGAAAACAAAGACTGTATTATTCATTCGTCTGGTCTCTTCTCTCCCATTTAACCTCTTGGACCTGAAACTGTCTTTCACTCCTTTTTATTTCTGGGATCATGACTCCACAGATATTTTGGTATTTTCAGGACATGTTAGGCTACTCGGAAATGTAATCTTTGGACATGTGGGTAGTACTGTGCACGCTCACGAAGCAGAGCACTTTGTAGCTGACCTATAGCCTGATGTCAGAGACGATCACTATATCTGACCCTTTACATCTGTAGCTGCCCTTCAAAGGTGAGGAAGTGGGGGCTGAGAACCGAAGTCTGTTCCACACACAGCTTAACCACTTTGATTAGAAATCACCGTCACAGTGATGAATCACTTCAGTACGACGGGCTCGGCTCCCTGCGTCCCTGCCAGCATCACGACAGGCACGTAATCAAGTTCGCCACACACTGGCTGGCAGAAAGTCTTGTGCTACACAGTTATATAACTAAGTTGTGTGTATTACGTTAAACAACATATGAGCAGTGAAACACTTCTGAGCAATTGTGTATAGATCAGTGACCACACCATAGCAGACAGTGCCTACAGTGGACTATTGTAACGGCCTCTTGTCTGGTCTTCCCAAAAAGACCGTCAGACAACTTCAGCTCATTCAGAACGCTGCTGCCAGAGTTCTAACGAGAACCAAGAGAACTGAGCACATTACTCCTGTCCTCAAATCCTCACACTGGCTTTCTGTTACTTATAGAATAGATTTTAAAGTGCTGCTGCTGGTTTATAAATCGCTCAATAATCTTGGGCCAATCTCTGATCTCCATGCAGAATATAAACCCAGTAGGAACCTTAGATCTTTAGGAAGCAGTCAGCTGGTTGNATTATTTCTCAGTGTCAGTCTACTTAATAATAAAAAAATAAGACTTTAATGATTCAGAACAGTAGTACCTTCATTGATTACTCTTTAAAATGATTCTTCATAATGATTCTTTATCTGTACTAACTTTTACCATAATTTTATACTAACCTGACCTTTCTGACTTGACCTTAGCTTTTTAGCATTACATATATAAAATATCCCACAGCTGCTAGTTTATAAATCGTTCAATAATCTTAGGCCAAACTACATCTCTGATCTCCTTGAAGAATATAAACCCAGTAGGAACCTTAGATCTTTAGGAAGCAGTCAGCTGGTTGTTCCTTAAGTCAGAACCAAACAGGGTGAAGCAGCTTTTAGCTGCTATGCTGCTCACAGATGAAACCAACTTCCTGAAGATCTTAAATGCGACTTTAGCCACGTTCAAAACTAAATTAAAAACTCTGCTGTTCTCCAGTGCATTTACATGACTGGTTTGTCTAATGCACTTTTATTTCCTCTTACATCTTTTTACTGCACTGTAACTGTATTTTATTTGATTTTACCTGACTTTATGTCTTTTATTTTGTTTTATGTATCTTATTTCATTTTATCACATTTAAAATGTCCTTTTATTTTTTCTTGATTGATTTTATTCTTATTGTTTTGATGTGATTTTCTGNAACTTCAGCTCATTCAGAACGCTGCTGCCAGAGTTCTAACGAGAACCAAGAGAACTGAGCACATTACTCCTGTCCTCAAATCCTCACACTGGCTTTCTGTTACTTATAGAATAGATTTTAAAGTGCTGCTGCTGGTTTATAAATCGCTCAATAATCTTGGGCCAATCTCTGATCTCCATGCAGAATATAAACCCAGTAGGAACCTTAGATCTTTAGGAAGCAGTCAGCTGGTTGAACCTCGAGTCAGAACCAAACAGGGTGAAGCTGCTTTTAGCTGCGATGCTGCACACAGATGGAAACAACTTCCTGAAGATCTCAAATGCGCCCCAACTTTAACTTTAGCCACTTTCTAACGAAATTTAAAAACTCTGCTGTTCTCCTGTGCATTTGCATGACTGGTTTCTCTAATGCACTTTTATTTCCTTTGTTGCATTGGCAACATAAATCTTTTTACTGCACTGTAACTGTAACTGTTCATTTTATTTGATTTTATTTGATTTTATGTATCTTATTTGATTTTATTTTTTCTTATGTAAAGCACTTTGACTTGCCTCTGTGTTTGTGCCGCCTTGCCTTACAGTACAGCACGACCCATGAAGCTGGGTTTGATATTTGTGAGAATTTCTTTTACAATTCTTGTGAGCAACTGTGTTCCTTGGAGACATTATTTATAGAAAAAGACATGTCTACAGGCCTGCTGAAGCCTCAGATGCTCTGAGTTGGATTCCTGCTGTGTATTGATCCAGAGTGTCTGAAATCTGAATTCCTACCCAGCCAGGCTGCCGGAGCACATCTCAGCTGTGTCTGCCCTACAGGCCGCTACAGTCTGCCTGCATGACTTCTCTCAGAAACTCTCTAAATCCAAGGCTGCAGTAGAGTTTGAAACATATTTTAAATGCTGGATGTTAAAAAAGACTTTTTTCAACAACTTGTCTTTCCAGAAACTGTATTCTCATTGCTCTGGATAGTCCACAGACGTCATTGTGTTCCTGGAAACAGATGTTGCTGTTTGAGTTTTTCAGATGACATTTTTTGAAGCTTTGAACAACACAACATCTCTTTGATATTGTATTTTATATTTGTGGGGTTAGTTTTATATACACTACATGGCCAAAAGTATGTGCACTCATACCTTCGTGTACTTTTGCTCTGGGGCTGTTTTGGGGCCACTTCTGAATCTGAATGCTTCATTTACATTTTAGACACCGGTGTGCTTCCCTTACCTCTTTTCGACATGTCCCCGTGCACAAAGCAGCTCCATAAAGAAATGCTTTTCCCAGTTTGGTGTGGAAGAACTTGACTGGCCTGCACAGAGTCCTGACCTCAACCCCGTCCAACACCTTATGGGTTGAACTGGAACTCCAACTGTGAGTCAGACCTGATCACCCAACATCAGTGTTGGACCTCACTGATGGAAGCAGATCCCTGCAGCCAGGTTCCAAAATCACAAATTCTTTGTTTAGCCCTGAAGTGCGAATACAGACATGCATACATTTTATTTCTTTGTAAAATTTACAGTTTAAAACCTGAGATTCATCTTAGTCCCCTCCCTTGACTAGATTTGGCGATAACACAGTGTGACTGCTACACGTCACTGGAGGATAGAGAATTAAAAAACTACATTCTTCCATTCCTGTCAGTCTCACTGCTCTATTTGAAAAAAGATCTTTGGCATGAAGATAAGTGTAATTAATCTCATTAAGATCCCTGAATTAAGTGTTGAAGGACCCTTCCAACAAGCCTCAGAGCCTAATTGAAAGTGACTCCATAAAGACCCATTCAGCTGAGGCGTCACATTTAACAGACATACATTAGCACGGTGGATTAGCACACCAGAGTTTTGCAGACGACTTCCTAATGATGTGTGAACACACAAAGCTGTATCCTAACACTACTGCACTGCACTGTGTGTGTGAAAATCTGTTGTATACATTTCAGTGCAATGTGCTCCAGTACAACATTACCACCCACCAAGTCCTCAATAATAAACATAAAGTAGGATTATCACCTTTGTAACAGCATCAACAAAAAGTGAGCATTCGAAAGCTTTGTAAATGTAGAGTTCGTGGCAGAGCTGTTGTATTGGATTGCATTAGATTGTAAAGGTGTACCTAATAAAGTTGTAACCTGTGACAAGGGTCCTGTGTGTAGGCCATAAAGGGTCAAAAGCTAAAACAATTTGGTGACCAGCTCTGAACACTTTTGTCTCATCAAAAGCCTTAATAACATCTTGCAAGGACGTCATCTTGTAGCTTCCAGTTGACTTTCTATTGAACACTTTTTATTCATAAATTCTTCTCATCAAAAGCAAAGAAACAAAAATAACTATTAACCTGCTTTTATTAATGAATTGGTGTTATGAAAGTAATAAGTCGTCTGAAAGGACCATGCTGTACCAGTGTTTTGTGATGGTCAGTTTATCCCTCAAAAAACATATTTACCACGTTCTACCAAAGAGAGACAGCAGTCCCTTTGAAAACTGTTGTGTGGTGTGTTCTGTTAAATAATTATCACAGTAACAGGAACATTGTTTCTTCATTGTTGAATTAGATTTTTTTACCAGAAGATTTCAATGCAACGATATTCAATTCACCTCCGCTCTGTTGGGGTGGAGGCCGCTATCCCAAAACCTGGTCAAATAAAACTAATATTTTTAGCATGGCTGGAAATTAGCTTAGGTAATTTGGGTGACCTTTTAACTATAAATCATGTATATTTAGGCAAGACAACTTTATTTGTATAGCACATTGCATACACCAGGGCAGTTCAATGTGCTTTACAGGGTAATAAAAATACAGCAACGGTAAAAGATTTATAATTTTAAAAGTGCAAAAATACAGGGCAAGCGATACAAAATCTAGAAATAAACTAGTACAGTTTCAATCAAGTGGACAAAAAGATAAAAGAACACAGCAAATACTGCCACATTAAGATGCACAAAAATGACATCTTTATTTTCTTATATCCTGTTGAAACAGGGTGTTGGGGCAGGACAAAGTGCTGTTAGGCATCATTCAAAGTGTAAACCAATAGACTGTCAGCTTAGGAGAGAGGAGGGATTTGATTTGATAGGAGTGGTAGAAGGGCGGGACCACACCGTTCCAACCAATCGGTGCAGAGTGAGGTCACCAATAAAGATTCACTTTTTCAAACTCCCAGGAAGTGACAGCTTTCCAGGATTTCACATTTACACAGGAGACTTTGCTATTTGTTTTTGAAACTCTACAGAAATGAATGGAAGCCAGTGGCTGCCTGGAAGGTGAGCTAAAATACATTCAAATATCACAAACACAATATGTTGTAGCATGGTTTGCAAAACCGTTCACAGTAAATATAAAGTATGTGATTTGTAGTAAATGGGCAAAAACATGCCAAATTCATTAGGACTTTAAGTAATTGCTTGCAGAGTTACAGGTTACAGTCCTTCCTTCCTTCCTTTGGTTATTTTTTTTAATAGAAACTCAGAAGACAAAAGAGTTGAGTTCCTTTGTTGGATGGAGAAACAGACTGTGGGGCAGCCAGCAGGGACCTTAGCTTGTAAACAAGCAAAATGAGTTTTTCCCAAATGTAATTCAACAAATGAACAATCTGCTGTTTCCAGAACTCACTGTGACGGAGTCATTTTAAAGGACTGGGACATTATCTGTCTCCCTGCAGTCAGAGTACAATCCACAGCTCCTCTTCATCCCCGCAGAGTTTGTTACTGTATTTCTGTGACTTAATCACGTCATTGTTTCTGCCAGCATGGATTCAGGGTTAACAACACACACCACACACACACACACACACACACACACACACACACACACACACACACACATTTAGACTTCCTGATTACTCTCCCTGTCTGTCCTCTAAGTACTTGCTCATGCAGGAGGGGGAGTCTTGACTTTACAGGTCTTTTCTCTACACGTGCAGAAGGTCTCTTCTCTGCAGTGTAACCAGTGTGCACAGCTATGACAAAGTTCTTCATCTTACTGTTTGAGTGTGTCTGTGGCTCAGATTCTTGCACTATACAAGCCAGTTTCCAGGCTCTGCATTAACAACTGTAATGTCCACATCGCTATCTTTTGGGTGAGTTATCAGCTCAGAAGAAGACATGGTGTGCATTTAGCAAAATGTACTGAATGTCAACATTAGAAGAGGTTATATTTGATTTTTCTTTGATGATTAAAATATGTAGTAACACCTTTTTTATTTAATTTTAAATTATTTGTATGTGTTTTGTGTATTTGGATTGGATACAGCTGAGGTTTATTTGTCAAAGTGGACATCCATTCCAACCAAATTAAAAAATTCACATTTACATTAGACATTTAGCACTCTAATTTATTTTCCCCTCTCAGCCTATAGGGCAGTGGTTCCCAAACCAAGAAACCCTGAGATGAATTTAAAAAAAAAAAAAAAAGAACATTTTCTGTTTAGTTGTCTTTATTTTTCTGACAATTCTTTGATTTTTACTTTTGTCTTTGAAGGGCTGGTTACTTTCACCTCTTCAGACCTCTAAAACTCCTTCAAATCATTCTTTGGTTAAACTGCTCACAACTGTACACGTCCACACTAAGGCCACGTGATGAGGGGTCATGGCCCTTGTCTCATTTGAAGGAGGCCACAAGTCAACAAGGTTGGGAACCACTGATGTAGAACATGGATGCTTAGACCTATACAGCATTATAATATACTGTAGCAGAGAACCTATATTAATGTAAATTATTCAAGTTCAGTCTTAAATGGATGGAGCGACACAATCTCTCCATTTACAGAATATCAACTTTTTGGCAGCAGCAAAGGATTTAGAGCCTTTGAAACTGCATCTCAAATGTCAGAATCTCAGGAACCATTAAACACAGCATTGTTTTCAGATTGACCACAAAGCAATTTTGAATGTATCCAGCACTGTTCTGACAGGGTTTCACAAAGCCAAGCAATTGTAAAATGCTCTTAGTCAACAGAATAAAAGCCAATTTCTAAACTGACATAAAAGTGTTTAGAGAGTTACAAGCTCAGCGGAGCGGATCCAGGCCGAGCTGCTGGCTGAGACACAGGCAGGCGCTTTCTTTACAAGCCCCACAGTGAAACCAGAGAGGAGTAGCTCAGCATGTGCAGCTGCCCGGGCGCAGAGTGACCGAGGCTCCGGAGGGAGCTGTTAAAGCTGGGCCTCAAGCCTGCTCCGGGCCCCTGCTATCCTCCCTCATCTCCCCCCAGGGACAGCTCTGAATTGTGGGGTGAGGATGGAGATGGACGGGGTGTCTGGGTGCACGGCTGTTTAAATTCCACCGGTGTAATTGCATTTCTGCTTTCGTCAACACAGAATGGAATGATATGCAGAAAACGCTCAGCGTGATGATTTGATCTGCATGATGCCCCTCTGCGTGGGTGCAGGTGTAATTAGCTTTGCACATGAACTGAATTAGCTGATAAAAAGTACAGTGATATACTGACGGAAGATGTGAAGTGACTGGAAAGCACAGTCCCCTCTGATGGCGTTTCACCCCAGAAATCCATCTTATCCTCTCCTTTCTGTTTCCAGGGAAACGGCAGACATGCAACACAGTCTATCAGAGAGTAGAATATGACGTGACGAGACAGTGAAACAAGAGGAGGAGGTGGAGGAGGAGTGAAAAGATTCCTGTCGGAGAAATCAAATGTCCAAAAATAGGAACTTGTATGTAAAATATAAACTGTGTCCTTCCACCATCTTCCTCCTCTCTGAGTTCTTATTCATCAAACTGGGACTCTGTTAGAAAGTAAATACGTCTGAAATGGAATCGGAGACAGGGAGGACACGCCATGAATCATCCTCTCTTTTCATTCCTGTGCTTTCACTGTCTCTACAGGTAGATCAGTTAGTAACGTACAAAAAGGGCGATCAGGTTACAGACTTAAATCATGTCATGGTTAATAATGGTTTAGTCCTCTGTCTCTATCGGCTAGAAAAGCCCCTCTGCCCCTTCTGTTGCAGATATATTTTTCAGTCAGCAATTGGCAATACCTCCATCCATTCATAAAAAACTTCATAGCCCAGCTCCAAGATACAGAAAGGTGAGGAATAAAGGGAATATGTGAGTGTAGAAACATAACAAATCCAGATGGTTTCATGCATGCAGGCTTTGATGAGTTTGAGAATGATATGAATGATATGCCACGGCCTTCACAATCACCTGGTCTTATCCCAGCTGAACACCTATGGGAGACTTTAGAGCAACGCGTTAGACTGCGCTCTCCACCATCACAAAAGCAAATGAGGGAATATCTTTTGTTAGAATGATGTTCAGTGGAGTTTCAGACTTGGAAAATCTATGATGGCGAGCACTGAAGCTGCTCTGGGGACAACGTAAAATGTCTTATTGGACACTTTAATGTAGTCTTTAACTTTTGGTGTACCTTCAGTTTTAGAGTAAGTGAATCTAAACATGCTAAATTTTGAATTGTAATCAGGGGAAAATGAAGAAAAGTATTAATGAAATAAATGTGTGTTATAGAATAAACAATAGCAATACTGCAAGATGCATACAAAGAGTTTTTGGTGATTAGAGCCCCAAGTGTGAAATTATTATTTTCATGGGACCCATCTCAAACCCCCTCACAGTCCAAAGATGCTGGTGAGCAATAAACGAGGCCAGCATGTGAATATCTCCCAATGGAGTCTAGGAACTGATGGCGGTGAATTTTTTTTTTAATTGTTTGTTTTTGTGACTGCAGAGACCTCCACCTGAAGCTGAGCCTTCAGGTGGAGAGCTGGATGGATGTAACCTGGACCAGGACTCCCGAGGAGCTCAGCGGACTGGACCTGAAGCTGGATCACACTCTGGAACTACTCTGATGAACTCCGGAGGATGAGAGGTGGAGGTAGGTTTTGTCATGCCTAGACTCAAACAGAAAGCTGGAAGAAGTCCAGAAAAAAATTGAATTTTAAAAGGACCAAAAAAAAATGGTACCCCAACAAAAAGTGAAATGGATGTGCAGAATATATCGGTTGGTCTGGGCCCACTTTTGTCCAAGACTGGATTCATGCTTGGACAGATCTTCTTCTCCTTTTTCGGCAGCTCAGTCTGTGACATTTGTGGCGCTCTGCGTGGGTGAAGAATTGCAATTATAGTCAGCTTGTAAGATGCGCAAGAAAAAGTTGACTCCCTTTGCTGCCAGGAATCCAGTCTGATGGGAAGAGAGGATGAGGGAGGCAGGAGAGGATGAATGTTGTCTGGTGGGGGAGGGGGCCTCCTCCAACATGTATGAACAGTAGGATTAGAGTGGGGATAGTCCAGAGAGCCATGTCCCGCTGTGTGCCTTTCTCCGGTGTTACATCACAGTCATGTTCATGGGAGTTTTTTCTTTTTTATGTCTCTTCTTATCTAACTGAGGGAATCAAGGCAGAGGAAGGGACAGCTGCAGGCTCTGCCTCCAGATGCACAAAACACGCATACAGTAAAGTCAGGACAGAAATATTTGCTTTGCAGGTGAAGATGCACCAGTTTTGTGTCTTTTTAACCGCAAAAATAGATTCCTGCTCCACTGCCAGATTCTGTACTGTACATTTCAGTGTTTCACATGTTCAAGCAGCACAGTAGCCTATCCACAGCCTCTTACAGCCCCCTCCCCCTGCAGGCAGAGCGCAAAAACCGCTCCATAATTTCTATTTGGGAGCATTACCGAGCAAGATGGCGCTGTTGCTGTCAGCACCTCGGACAGCTCCCAGCAGCTCTGACAGAAAGCTGAACGTGTGATTTTGATTTTTTAATTTTTGATTTTTTTTGTAGAGGTGTCACGTGTCTGATCTCGTTCGGTCAGGGCTTTCAGAGGATGTGACTGCATCCAGGTGTCGCGTGAAACTGCAGCCAGAAAGGGAAATTCAATTCTGGATCAACTTGACTGCTATTAAACAGGACTTTGTCGTCCAGCCGCCCTCATCTCCTCCTCCTGCTCCTCCTCCTCCTCCTCTGCAGCGACAGTCTAGATCTAGGAGTTCAGGAGAAAAATAAAAAGATAACAACCGGCCTCGGCCTGCGGTGACTTTACACCGGAGGAGGAGTGCGTGTCTGTCACCGTCTGTCTTAATCACACCGGTACGAGGAGACATGGAGGTGCGCATTGAGAGATCACCAGGGGCCGGTTCGGAAAGGAGAAATGAAGCTGTGTTCAAGAAATAGTGTTCCTTAGTTTGTTGCCCTCTAAGTCCTGCAGCTTTTCTTTTGGTTCTGCAACGCCGTCTATGAAGATGTTGGTCCTCCTGGTGACGATGTCTTCAGTCGTTTTCAGCCCCGGATTTGCCCTCAGCTCCCATTTCAGCTCAGGTGAGCCGACATTCCGCTGCTAACACCCCCGAATAATGCTGTTATTTCATAATACTCGTTTACGTCCTCGCATAAACACTACTGGTTGCCGATAAACAGTGTCTCAGTGTTCACCTGCTTCTATAAGACGACCAGTAGCCTAAACATGGCTACAGCACATAGAAATGATGTAATCTTCTTCATCTGCAGTTGTCAGTGCTGTGTGTCCTTGCGTGTGATTTTGCGTAAAAAGGAGATGGAGAAAGCGAGATAGAGAGAAATCATGTCTCAAGTGTGCAAATAGCCTGTTTTTAATGTTCACAGCTCCAACATTTGTTCCATCGGGTCAGCTGAGCAGTTTAAAGGTGCAGTACGTGGAAAGGTGAAAGGTGAAAAGGAATTGTAGGAGGGAGGAGCAGAGGCATCCTCTAATTGGAGCAGGGGGGGTGTAGCCGGTGTTCTCCAATTAGTCCTGGAGAAGAAGAGGATTCTGGGAGATGATGAACGGGGGTAGATTGCCTCATTGTTTCTCACATCTTGGTGAAATACTCTGAAATCACTGCGAAGCAAATGCCTATTTTTATTACACAGCATAAGCAGCTACTGGCCTGTCATTCAAGTGGTTTCTATGGCAACCAAAAGGCGCAGCAGTCTATGGCTTTCCCATCTCTTGTTTCCAACAGTGAATAAAACATGGATTTACTCCTACAGTGCCTAAGCATTTTCAAGGGTTATATAGACCCTGTAGTGAGGACACCGGCAAGTTTTTTTTTTTTTCTTCTGGGTCGTTTATGAAATCTCCGTGCAGTGCTCGTGCAGTGCTCATGCAGTGTGCGTAAAACAGAAGCCTAATGTGCATGATGGTTTGCCTTCCACTCGATATCCTCCAAATAGGCTTAAGTGGGTCTCTACTGCCTTTCTTGCAATGGCTACCTTGGTTTCATAATGCCCTCCTGCCCTTTTCAGAACACATTAATTGAGTTGTATAAATCACCCCTCCATCCCAGCGTTTAAGTCTCTGCAGCAGTTGCTTTGTACCAGATGACCAAATGAGAAAAACAAATCTTTTTATTCTCTCTTTTGCTACAGAGTAGGAACCAGGGTTAGTTTGTCTTTTCTGTTCTCAGAGACACCGACTCCAAACCACACATTCATTTAACTGGACAACATTTGGTTCCCAGTTGGATCTTTGCCAGGTTGGAAAAAAAATTCATTTTTCTTTTTGAACTGACAAAGATCCAACTGTGATTAAAATGTTGTCTTTTTAAATCAATTTGTAATTTGGACTGAGTGTGGAGGTGTTCCAATAGACTTGCACCTTCATGCTGTGCTTATGACTATATTCCTTTGTCAGCTGTTATCATGGAGCTGACCAAGATACTGAAATCACAACTGGGGTCATTTAAAGGAAAATATTAGTATTTTTAATCCTGGCTCTTACTCTTGTAATTGTGGCCACTTCCATTGTGGAGATTCAGGAAACGTGGACACATGGTATGTTGGGCCAAGCTGCATCAGCTTCCTAAAGCTCTCCAATTAGACTTCAATTTTACAAAATTGATTTCAAACGCTTGTCTGTGAATTTGATTTGAGGGAGTGAAGAGGCATGCAGTCGTGGGTGATCAGGTGGCTTACCTCGGGCTTTCCATTTTTGTTGTTTTCAAGTGTTAATCTTTGTTGATTTTCTTGGTCTTTAATTCAACTGAATATTTTATCTGAATATCAGACAAAAACAAGCAATTTGAAAATGGAAAGTGGTGATGGGCATTTTCCACTATTTCCTGACAGGTTATAGACCAAATGATTAATGGGTAAAATGGTTAGACTATATTGATTATGAAAATAATCATTAGTTGCAGCCCTACATATTATAGGTATTTATTTATGAAGGTCCACTGAGAGAATATTCTATCTGTCCCTTTAAAAATAAACCCGTATGAAATAAAGTAGTCAGTATTTTGGCTGGACAGAGCTGTATCTGCCAGGTGAGATCTTGCCATATTTTGTTTGTAAATGTGTTTGTTGGAGGGAGCATCAGTTGCACAGATATGTTGTCAGTTTATTGATGACGACGTGAGAGCAAGAAAATGAAAGTGTGGAGGCAGAGAAGTAGCCTGATGGTGGGAATGTGAAAGCAAAAATGATTTTTGAAAGGACAAAGAGAGAGAAGAGAAAGGAAGGAAGGTACTTGTCCTGTAACTTGGATCTTCCCCTCGTGCCAAACCGTGATGACCGCTGCGTAGGGCGGGGGAATAGGGATGACATCACAGCCCAGTAAAGGCAGTGCTCGGTGTCAGTGGTGGTGGAGGGGCTGATTTTACTGGCAGTGCTGGCTGGTTTCCCGAGCCCCAGGTTATCCATTTCATATTTCTCTGTGGGCTCCTGGCTGCGCACACGGAGACACACTCTAATTATATGGACACAAAACAGATGAGGAAGCAGGACGTGGTGTGTTTGAAAGCCCAGTGGATTTCCCTCTCTCCAGGCTATCGCTAAACTACCAGGTCCAGGTGCTGGAGGAGCAGGTAAACCCAGGGGAGAGGGGCTGTTGGCTTGGAGGGACTTAAGTCAAGAGTAGATGTACATAGCTGGAGGTGGGTCTTTGTCGTTCATACAGAGTTAACAACTAGGCTACAGTCAAAGCACGGAGATGGGATTTGATAGAGGAAGAGAGTAAATGACTTGAGAAGTTGCATCATTTGCTAAGTATGTACAGTAGATGTGATGTTTTGAGTGAAAGAGAAGCTCACAGAATAAGTGGTGTACTGTTGGCAAGCTGAAGAAGTGGAGGGCACAAAGCTCTGACTATAAATTGGATTCATGCCATTTACAGAAATTGAACAACCTCTAATATCTCTCTCCTCTGATCTGCACCTCAAAACCTCCTGTTGGGAACAACTCCCCAACACTCGCACAGATCTGAAAAGATGAAAGACTGCTGTGGTCTTAAGTTGTGAATATCAGCCAGCAGGATTTGTTATTTTTTCTCTGCGGTGTTTTCTGTTTCGGTTTCCGTCTTGTTCAGAACATAATCATTCACATGTTGAAAGGCCCAGAGTGTCTTAAGTTCGGCTGCTGCAAACAGGCCTCTGATTGCTAATAGCTTCTGCACTCTGAGAGAGCCTCTTTGTGTGTGTGTGTGTATCCTGAAGAAGAATAATAGCCTTTGGTTGCATGAAAAACTATTTTTGTTAAGGGAAACAAACAGACTCCTACTCATCTCGTCTCCACCTCCTGTTCAAATTAATTTCCAACTGTTGTGATTGAGGTGAATTCTTGTCAACCTTGGATGAATGAAAAAGGAACATTAGAGCGGCGCGACAGAAACACACACACAGTCACACACCCCACTTTGATACTTTAATGGCTTGATGCAACACAAAGATGCTATCAATGAACCGACGAGCTTGTACACACAGCAGTTCGCCACTTTGCATCTGCCACTCAGTGTCTCTAAACTGCTGAGGTTTATTGAACGTCACCATTTAAACCTGATCGGGAATCAATCTCATGTTACTGACTTTTATAAAGTAGTTTCATGTTTTTATGCAGACAGACGGCATCTGTTATATAATTCCGATCAAAAATAGGGCTGAAACTAACAATTATTTTCATTATTGCTAAATTAGGAAATTACTTTCTCAATTAATCCCATAATTGTTGAGTCCATATGTCTCTCAAATTAGTGAAAAATGTTCATCACAATTTCCCAGAAGCAAAGGTGACTTCCTCAGATTATTACCGATAAAACTGAGAAAAGCAGAACATTCTCACAATGTAGCCTTTTTGCTTGATAAATGAATAAAGAATAAAGAACAATCCATAATTGCTGCAGAACTAATCAGATCAATGAATCTATAGTGTATTATGTAGCTTAGTTTTCCGTCTGTTGCGGTGTATTGACCTAACAGACGAGAATAGAATCGAGGCTCCCTGATCATCACAGGCCTTCAGCAAGTGTACACTCAAAGACAGAGTCATGAAGATTTTAAATCCACGTGGAGACACAAAGGGACACTTAATGAAATAATAATGTAATTCTTTATTGATTCTCTTTTTGTTTTCCCTGCTGCACGGTGGACAGGGTTAGTTATAACGCAGCAGCCCTGCAGGCAGCAGGGATTCAGTATCTTCCTAAAGAGCACTTCAGCTTCCTGCTGAAGGACACTCTGCCTACTTGCTACTGTACATTGCTTTGCTGCTTCTCAGGAACATGTTGGAAATAGGTTTTCACTCTTTAACATGTTATCCCTTGGATTCATGTAGATTCCTTACTTTCTACTTTGGATCTTTAACATGCTCTCTGAGAGACTTGTTCTGGAATTAAGTCTTTACTTCTAATAAAATGAATTAATTAACTCCTCAATACTTTAAAAAACACTACTTACTTGGTAAAATGTGGATGTGACATTTGTTTTAAAGATGCATTTCTAAAATTCTAAAATGTTTCTCAAAATTCAAGCTCTTTCTGTTGTTTAATGAAATGATTTCAGCTGAAGTGTGCTCATATCGCCTTTTCTAGTTTGACATTAAAGTGTGTTGATCACAAACCTTTTTATATACAGGAACCAGCAGTAAAACACTGTATATACCACTATGTGAAACCCTGATGATGATGGACTTCTGAAGCT
Source organism: Maccullochella peelii (assembly GCA_002120245.1). Classification (NCBI taxonomy): domain Eukaryota; kingdom Metazoa; phylum Chordata; class Actinopteri; order Centrarchiformes; family Percichthyidae; genus Maccullochella; species Maccullochella peelii. Next base: position 124,998 of record LKNJ01001159.1, read on the forward strand.
TGAGTTTTATTACAACTTCTTCTACAACGGGAGTCAAACCACTGTGTCCTATCTCCTTGTCCTCCCATTGATTGTTTCTATTGATAGTCTGACGCAGGCAGAGAGTTTCAGGCTCCCTGCTGCTCTGATTTCTGATGCCTGATCTCTGCAGTGGTGCCCTTGAGCAAGCTTTACTATTCTGCCACTTCCACCTTGCCCTGTTGTAGGCCTGACTAATGGGATGGATGATGGCGTGTGACACCAGTCACCTGTTTAGATCTCCTCTGTGCTGCTTCTCCGTCCCCAGGCCTGGATCTCTGTCTCTGCAGCTCCTGACGGGGGCCACTAAACTTCACAGTGGCAGTTGTGTTTGACCAGAGAGATTATGTTTTGACAAAATGCATGGCAGGCCTAATGGGTTTTTCGTCCTCTGAGCCAGCTGAAATAGATGTAGACTCGGAGGGAAAGTGAGAGCTTTCACATAATAAAGCATCTGTGTTGGTGTTTCAGCACTTCGGACAGCTCCCACAGTGAAAACAAACCGGGAGAGGAAGAAAGCTGAGGCTGCGTTAGTGGAAGTATTGAAGTTTTTAATATATATTCTATATAAATCTATCTTGGTAACGCTTTATTTGAACCTCATTTATAAGTAATCAGAATCAAGTTGATTGCCAAGCTAAGGAATTTGCTTTGGTATTTTGGTGCAGAACAATAAACATAGCAAGTAGAAAATATAAAGAAAGATAAAACAAGAACTGTAAGCCAAGAAGCATGAATAGAAAATGGAACATTGACAATAAGATATGAAAAGTTATTATAAAAATAATAAAAAAATATGTTCAAGATGGCTGCTATTTAAAAATGAAAGCTGTGCAGGGATGTGCAAAGTATTTACCAGGGAATGTTCACAGTATGAAGTTTAAAGAATATTTGCAATGTGCAAGATGGTAATCCCATCCAGTATATAAACAATCAATAAATACATTTTATTTATATAGCAGCTCTGTCCTCAGACCCTCGATTCGAATCAGGAAAAACTCTTTTAAAAAATGGAAGAAATGAAGAATCATGCAAGCTATTATTTCTTTTATTACTCTGCCTGTCTGTGTAATTATGAGCATACTAAGGGGATAATTTCCTGGTTCCTTCTTGAGGCATTAATGACGAATTGATTTGCTCTGGAGCGATGCACTGTTAGAGAGACATCCAGTCGTCGTCTGTGCTCGGTTTAGTCTGCTTGCACAAGAGAGGTTGATCACTACACTCGAGGAGAGTCAACAGATGAGTCGAGTACTTCACTGGCTGACTGCAGAGCATTTGCAGATTCAGTCAATAGGACGACACCATGCTGATGATTTATTTTGATCCTGTCCTCTTTGGGTTTTGATTTCAGACTTTTCACTCATCACTTTTTCTCCTCTGTGACCTTACCTGTGTCACCTTTACTGTATGTAGCTCTCTTTATAAAACCCTGTTCCTCTCCTTCTTAGGTATCTATCCATCTCTCTATGAACTGTGCTATGGAGGCCCTCCTGGTCCCTGCAGTATCACAGCAGGCTGTTAAGCCTGTGATTTAGAGGGATTCATCGCTGGCCACGCTTGCCTGGCTGAGAAATGGGGTGATTGGCTCAGACTCCAAGTGCATCCTGATGCAGACAGACAGACAGACAGAGAGAGAGAGGAGAGAGGGGCGAGAAGAAGAGGAGGGAGGAGTGTCGGAGGAGGAATAAGAGTGAAAGGGAAAGAGGAAATCAGCTTGATAGCGACAGAACCGGGCAGACTGCAGACCAGTTCTGAAGCTCCTCGTATAAGTTCAGGCAAAAACATGAAGGCATTATCACCACGCTGATCACCAGCTGATCACCACGCTGATCACCAGCTGATCACCACGCTGATCACCAGCTGATCACCACGCTGATCACCAGCTGATCACCATGCTGAGTAATCAGACAACTTGCTAGGCCAATGGGGGAAAGAAATGGAGTATGGGCAGTAAAGGTTGTTCAACTAAAGAAAAACGTGAATACTATTTCCTGCATTTACTGTACATTTTATATCAATCTAACAAATAAATTATAAATGACCATAAATCTTCAAGGGACTCTCTTTTAAACAATTAAAATGCCTTTATTTCACATCAGAGTTTGTTTTAAGGTTTCACATGACCATGAGAGTACCTCAAACAAACTCATTTTGAGTCCAGGAAGTGCTCCTACCCAAACATTTTGAAACAAGAAATTATGATGAAATTGGTTGTTGTGTTTTCCAAATGAATGGCAGTATAATATTGATTGTTTGAGAATGTTAACGGCAAATGGAAAAACTCCAGATAAAATGGGGTTTTTTTTCTTTTCAACTGAAAAAAAAAAAAAAAAGGAGATGGAGGTAGTTTTTTCAGCCCTGAGTGGTGTCTGCATACAGCCCCAACAACCTCCACCAATAAGGTAGGGCAACCTGTATGCAGCCTGAGAGACAAAACCAGGAGCAAAAAAGGAAAAAAAAAAAAAAGTATGCCAAGCACTTTCTGCACCACTCAACTTCATTTTGGCAGCTGGACAGTCAGAGGAGATTTTAGTGAGTAAATCAAATTGGGGCTGTAGGAAGGAATGCTGTTGAGCACCACAATCCCATAAAATTCAGCTGTATTTGTTGTATTAATACACTTGAGCTAGAATGTTTCCCCTGAATGATGATATACTTTATTCTACAACCTCTGGCTGAAAGTCAGTATCAGCCAAAATTATATAAACCTGATTTTCAAAAGCTTTCCTATTGTTGTGTAAACTTTCTGGTCCTCATTCATTTGTTCTGAACTATTGTCAAACCACATCTACCAATGAAAACACCTTCACAATGACTCCAAACCACAACAATTATTTATTTATAGTTAGAATCTTTTGTCAGGACAGAATGTTGAAATGGATACCACACCCAAAAAAGTACAGATACATCAAACATATTGAGTATATCAAAAAACCACAAATAGGCTATATCAAAAATATCCAAAATACTTGTAAGTTAAATGAAACCACATTTACCTCACATCTAATTAGACCACCGAGAGACGAGACAGCCTTTGGACTTCTTACTTATGTCCTCTTCTTGTACCTGTAGAGATCAAGTCGGTGCCGCTGATAAGTCACCATATGCGTCAGTAGCTTTAACATAGCAGATACTGCCTCAGATGTCTCCATGGCAACGCATCTCACCAAATCATTGTTGTCATTCATTACAGGTTTATTCAGCATTTCAGAACTGAGCAATCAAGGTCTCTCGCTCAAATAGGCTACATTATAAAGTGTGTATATATA
>LKNJ01001159.1:128330-169771 GCA_002120245.1 Maccullochella peelii
ATATATATATATATATATATATATTGAGAGCAAAGACAGCATCTGTGTAGTTTGTGTGGCTGGATGTGTGAGTGTTTGCACCCTGTGTGACAGCATTTTGCTCCAGTTTCTAGTTTTGGCCGGTTCCCCTGCCTCTTCTCGGTCACAGATGAGCTCATCCAATATTTAGAACATCAGTCACCCCGGCCTGGATCTGTGTTCCCTGATCACAGCCAGTCGAGTCCCGCACGGCCACAGCTAGACAACTACAATCCTCCAGACACACAGAGATGCTCTCAATTTCAATTTACAATTTCAATTTTCTCTTTTGGCAAGACAAGAAAATACCATGCCAAGGCATATAGAGACGTAAATAGTGAATAGAGGGTCAAAAAGACAAATGGTGGTTCTAATCAGTGTTTGAATTACAATAAAAAAAGTACTAATACTCTGCGTGTGACTTAACATGATCCTGGTGTGACTACTGTACATCCCATTGAAACTCTCGTCCTGTGTGAAAGTGCTCATAAATTCATGAGGGGCAAGTGGTTCAAGTATAGTACACAAGCTTTTGTGCAGTTGTCAGTGTGCGCACATCTATTTTTGCAAGTGGGCATAATTTTTAATCCATTTCAAAAAGGCCGTTTCCTGCATTAATTGATTTCTTTTGTCACCTTATAAAGTTGGTTTTGCGAACGTGTTTGCAACAGCCTATTTATATCCAGACACGCAGCAACATTAGTATACATTTGGAGTCGTACTTTTTGCCACCTGGCAAATGTAAATTCAATATTCACTTTATTTTTTTATTTTTTTTTGCTCTGTTTTTGGTCTCTACCAACTCCTGAAAAATATCTGGCTCTTTAGCGGCTAAATGCTCCACTATGTTCACCAGCTAGTCGCTGAGTGCTGAGCAGGTAGCGTACAGTGGATTTATCAAACCAGTACCTTTCCAGTAAAGTTGCAGGCTGTAAAAACACAAAAAGCACTGTGCTGAAAGATGATCAATTGCTCCGCAGAGCTGAGGGGGAACTGTAAGGGACAAACCGGGGGCACCTTTCACATTACACATTTGACCCATTGTTAAGATGTATGGGTACTCATGGGGGCAAAAATCAGACATGCCAGTACTGTGTAATAGTGAGTACTGGTTATACAAACTGGGCCTGTGAACATTAAAGAAATCATAACATATCCCTTAATGTTTGTAGAGTATACACTCTGTCAGTTTGTACTTACACATTCATGCTGGAAGCTCCATATAAGATTCAACATTTCTCCTCTGCCTCAGCATGAATCCAAATCGTCACAGTTATGCAGAGCAGCCTGCACATGTTTGTCACATGTTGCCTCATGATATACCAAACTAATTCTTATCCCAGCTCTGAACAGGTAGTGCTAAATTTGGGTGCCATTTCCTGCTAAAAGCACTTCAAATACATAATGTTCCCGGCCATAAAGCCATTTCACATGCAACCACACATTAAAATGAGGCAGCCTGGTATACTTAAGGTGTCTCCATGGCAACCGTGCTTCGAAACCGGCGCACAACAGCGGGGGGGGGGGGCTTTGGAGAGGGTCCGCTCCATGTGATCATGCATAATCACGGCAGACACATAGGCTATCACAAGCCTGGCCAGCATCTCTCATTAATACTTGAAAAGACACTGCGGTTTCTGCTCCGCAGCCTCGTGATCATGCATAATCACGGCAGACACATAGGCTATCACAAGCCTGGCCAGCATCTCTCATTAATACTTGAAAAGACACTGCGGTTTCTGCTCCGCAGCCTCTGTGTTCTTTATACGCTGACCTTTTCAAGTGAAGACACTTGATTAGTTAAAAGCTGCTTTTATGCAAATGTCCAGGGTTAAACAAGAAAAATGCCACCACATTTGTTCTGGTGGGTCTGGTGCTGGGCAGCTAGTGTACAGTGGGGTTTTTTTGTAGAATTTTTTTGATGAAAACGTCTCCCTGCTGCAACTGGAGACGTGGTTGATGAGAGCGCTGAGACTGAAACCAAAACAATAGGCTGAAAGATGCTAAAATGCTAAAGAGCCAAGGGGAAGTGTGGAGTTGGATGATAATTATCTGTGGGTTCATCACTTCATGTGAACTCTTTTCCTCCACATGTGTTGTATAATGTGATATTCATGCCTGTGTGTGTGTGTGTGTGTGTGTGTGTGTGTGTGTGTTGTGCAAATTGCTCCTGCATGGCATCTATGATGTGATGTCACATCTGAGCGTGTGCAGTCAGTGCCAGTAGGGACAGAGGGCAGGAAGAAGAGATTCCTTCTGCTCCAGTGGCCTCTCTCTTCCTCTCAGGAAGATTCATCAACACGCAGCTCCTGTGTGTGACGAGGGATGGCAGGCAGGAGGAAATAAATAAATCTGTGAGTGTAGAAAAAGAAAACAGGTTGCCGTTTTAGAGAAGTGGAAGACGGCTCCCTGCGGAGAAGAGTGAGGAGGAAGTCAGAGATTAAGGACATAGATGGAGGGCTGGCGGAACTAATAAGCATGGAGGAATAACTGAAACCATGCACCACAGTCTGTGATGTGTGATAGTTTATATTTTCTCTGCTCCATTGAGTCTCTCCGACTGAGATGATTCCCACAAACAGCGGGACATGTTCATGCTCTGCTCTCACGCTCTCCCAGGTTCACTCAGGTGAAACATGTAATGTTCCTGCATGTTTCCGGTGTGCCCTTGTACAATTTGTCAGACGTTTCTCTTCACTTTAACAGTACCTGTGCGCTCATGCATACACAATGGCTCTACATCTACATAAAGGCTTGTTTTGTTTTCATGCTCCACCAGTCGCGGTGAAGCTGTGCTACACGTGAGCTGCATGCTCCAGGGACCCATAATCCCCTGCTTCTGTGCTGCTCTCCTCACTACAAGGAGGCCAGGCTTTCATTACGTATCACACCGAATAATATTCTCAAGTTAACATCTTGACAAACTCTATTCATTAAGGCTGTTCACTGAATATATATTTAATGGTAGAAGATCTAAAGGATTCATAAGTGTGTGTGTGTGTGTGTGTGTGTGTGTGTGTGTGGTTGCTCCCACACTGACAAATATGATGATAAGTGAAATGCAAAATGGAAAAGAGCTGCTAGCAAAGCTGTAGACTCTCTGTCTTACTGTAATGGGAAAGCTGTGCCAAAATCATGGTGAATTAGGACCCTGCTCTGCTGCTCTCTGGGTCCTTTTAAACTCTTTTAGCTCATAGTTTTGTTTTTATTGCAGATTTGGTACAGTCTGTGCTCTCATCCACTTCATATTTTCATATTATGTTACTCTTGTTGTCCCCTCAAGTAATAGGACGCATCATACTGAGTAGTGTTACTATTTATTACATTACTTTGTGATTATCTTTCCTTTATTTACCATTGTTGTCTCCTCCATTCTACCAAACTGATTAATCCAACACTAGCTGATGAATCTCAGACACAGCAGAATTCTCCAGAACATTTTAACCAACACAGCCTCATAATCTCCCCTCACCTCCACCCCTTTGTTTGCTCACAGTGGGTTCCCTGTAGCTCCTCTCCATGACAAAGCTAGCCCCCAGAGAACACAGCTGCTGTTTATGCCCATATTGAGTAAAAGCACCAAGCTTCAGTACAAGAAACCCACGCATGCAGCAAATCCCATCATCCTCAGGGACAGTGATGTCTTATTAAGATGGAGAGAAGAAAAGATGAAGGCAAACAAAGGAGTGACATTCATGTTTGTTGTGATGGGAGGTCGGTGGGAGGGATGCAGCGGCACCACTGGTTCTCTGTGTTGTGACCTTTAACAGATCACACACACATGTGGCCCGCTATGTGGCCACACACACACACACACACACACACACACACACACACACACACACACACACACACACACACACACACACACACACTTTTAGCTAAATGCCACAGCGGATAAGTGTGTGTGTGTGTGTGTGTGTGTGTGTGTGTGTGTAAATATAAAAGAGTTGCTGATTTCAGGAGTCTGTAAGAACTGTTTATCCATCTCACTGATATGGATCCTTTTGTGAGTGTATTTGAAACTGTGGACAGTCCAGACATGGAAATGTGACAGCAGGTTATTAGACTAATGGACACAACTTGAACTTGAGCCTTAAGGTTTAAGTCCCCGATGGTGGAAGAAGAATTGAAATCTTTTAGCTTAAATAAAAGTTGCAACACCACAGTTGTAAGTAAAAGCAATCAAATACTATGTACTGAAGTACAAAGAGTATTCAAAGAAAAAGTACTCGAAGTGCTGTTGGAAAAACCTCATACCTCCAACTTTGGGCACTGTTTTTTTTATTTAGGTCAGTTGAAGAAGGAATGGAAGGGAAGAAAGCAAAAACTGAAGGGAGGAAGGAAGAATGCAGGCAGGAAGGAAAAAAGGAGAATAAAGGAAAGAAACAAGGGCTCCTACTTTCCTTCCTTCTTTCTGTTTTTACTTCTTTAGGAAGAAGCAAAAAAGGGAAATAGAGGATGGAAAAAAGTTAAAGAAAAGAGAGAGACGGGAGAAAAAAGGAAAGAAAAAGAATAGAAAGGAATAAAAGGAGAAAGAAAATTAGCAATATTAATATTGTGTTGAATGCAAAATCTTTATCAACAACAAACTCCAACCATCAGATAACTTCAGTGGAGGCAAAAACAAGTTAGACTCCCAGACTGGAAATACTCAAGTAAAGTATTAGTACCTCAAATATGATACTGAATTACAGTACTGGAGTAAATATATGTAGTTCTGCTGGATGTCCTGCTGATGTGCCCGTCGGGCCCTCCAGGGAGCTGTGTGCTGAATAAACCAGAGGAGGTCGAGGTGTTTGTGGGCAGCGTGTTGTGTGAGGAGGGCAGTGAGAGCCTCAGGTGGAAGCTGTCTGAAACAGACAGCTGAGGCTACACCCAACATACTGAAATGTAGGTCTGCCACAGCAGTGAACAACTCATCCACGCACACATACACAAACACTCTGACATAAACACTCCTGACAGCAGAAGTCCTGACGCAGGTGATCTGGGGAACTATTCTTTTATTTGTACAAGGCTGCTGAACAGAGATAATGTGGCTGCTGCTGTTTCGGGGTTAGTTGCTCCGAATTACAGCTTCCTGTGTAATTAGGTTACAGTACGTGGGCTGCCTGCTTATATGGATGAGAGGTAGACCCGACTCCCACATGTATGAATAGCTAATCCTCCAAATTCCTTTGTGTGATGGGGCCAAACAGTATAATGTTCTGTATCTCCACTGGAGGATCTCACATTGTGCTGGAGAGCAGCAGGATGAGTGACACTGAAAGGCTTCAGATGGGGAAATGGAGGGTGTCGAATTCCAACACAGGAAGTTGTGACGTGTTTGGAATAGACAGAGGAGCGGTGACTCGTTCATTCAGGATGACATATTGAGAGTTGTTACATAATTGAGCATTCAGTACGAGCAGCAGAGGGAGAAAAATCTAACTTCACTGGGCAAGATCTGCTCATAGTTTTAAATTTACTGACTTGCAAAAAGAGTCTGTTGTAAAATACAGGGAGTTGTGGAAGAGTAAAGGTGCCTTTTACGTTTTTGTGCAAAACTGCAAAAAGTAATTTGGCATTTTCTGAGTCCACTTTTTTACAGTGTCATGGCAGTCTTGTTGCTGTAAAATACGCAGTTTTGGATGTAAAATGGGTCAATTTAATGGTGAAAAGAAACCGTTTGGGCCTGCATAGAAAACTGTAATGTCAAAGTCTTAGTTCTTATAACAAGTAGGAATATTAATTTCTGATTCCTGGCAACTGCAGTCAACAAACCGGTGTCATGTATGATTGTAAAAAGACATCATAAGTAGCAGCTGATTGTAAATAAAGTGTAATATTACTGCTAATATAATAATTCATTCAGCCAATTTAAAAGTTTGTTCTTCCTTCTCAGTTGGTTTATATCTAGTTTAATGAAGGAATAAAAATAGTTAATTATGCTACTTTTATTTTTGTGTGTCATCCATAGGAGTCTGAGTTGTTGCCTTTTTGTTTTGGACCATTTCAGAGGCAAATTAAGTTTTATTATTAGGAATTTTAATGTACATTATTGAACAATGGGCTTGAAATGGCTGCATTCAGCTGTGGGATGTACATGTAGGTGGAAAACTATGGTGTAGTACTCTGTGTGTTTTGCATTACATTCAGTTATTGTTTATGGGAAAAAATGTCTGCTATTTTTAACAGTTTTCTCCTGTGTGAATAAATACTGAATCAAAATCCTGCTGAGCTTTTTAAAGGTGAAACACTTCATGGAACTGGCTCACTCACAAACTCACTACAGATTCTCCACATGGGGGAGCTATTCAGTCATTGCCACCTATTTACTCACCTGCACCGCCTACAGGACTGGAAAGTAGTAGTAATAAAATGGATGTTTTGGATTGAATTCTGCTCTCAAAGTCCAATAAGCTCTGATGCTAGAATTTTTTTGGTGTGCATGATGTGACGTCAGCCACAGGAAGTAGGAATAATAGACCATCAAGTTATGCGCAGTGCCTATATCACCTATACCTGCTGACAAAAAGTGTTGTTTTTCTGGTGGCGCGGCGGTTTTATTTAGGCGAGAGTGTAGAAGGTTCATTTCCTTTCTGGTGTCAGAGGCAAGTTGTTCTTTGTCTTGGCACAGCGTCTGTGAGCATTAGGAGGGCATTTGAATTAGTCTGAACGGGATTTGGGGGAAGCAGTCACCATGGAAACCAGTTGATTTCTTTTTTTGCTTTTTTTTTTTTCGCAGCCAATGCATGAGTGAGAAGCACCGGCAGCTGTTCGCTAACATTTGGGTTGTGTTTACATTCAGATCTCCGATGGCAAACCAAACATGCATCACAGGTGTTGTCTATCTGTCTGTCTCTATGTCTATTGTCTTTCTGTGTGCCTGTCTGTCTGTCTTATGTCTGTATGAAGAAATGACCATAAGGATGATAACTGCACCATTTCATGTGCACTAGCAGATGTACGGCAGATTGGTTTTCTCTTTGGCCCCTAACACAGAATGTTCATGACCAGATCAGCAGCTTCATGCAGTTCACATGTGTTTGGCCCATATGGGCTTGTTTAACCATCTCTAACCCTCCCTCCGCCCATCTGCTGTCCTCCTGTCACCACCATCATCTTCTACCTCTCCTCTGTTGTTTTTCAACTGTCTCCCTGTTGTTATCCCGTCCCTGTCCGTCTCTCGGTGCCTGGCAGAAGCATGGTGTCAGCAGTAGTGTTGCAGGGCAGCAGAGGACAGAGGGGGAGCGATCATTTATTTTACCAGCGTCAGCATTTGTGATACCGTGGCTCGGCTGGCTGTGAGCGAAGACGCTTTGTCTCTGTCACTGGTTTGGCACACAGACACACTCGTGCATATCTTGCAGTGAGAAGCATCTATTGATTGTATCCATTCCTTAACTCCTGACCCAAATCCCAACCCTCTGCAACTTAGTCTGAGGTCATTTCTGTGATTTCACTTTGCATTCACAAGGGTAAATTAAGTGTATGTGCAGGGAATAGAGCATTGTATAGAGTAAAATCCCTTGAGGGCACTTACCCAGACCAAAGTGAAGCCCTAAATGTTGCTTATTCTCCTCAATATTCTCTAATTAAGGGCTTTTATGATGTAATTTAGGACATTTAAATGGCCTGTCCTCTAATACTGCACAGTGTGGGAAATTTGAGTTATAATCTCTGATATTTATAGGACTGTGAGTTTATAATTAAGCCATTTTAGTTTTTTAAAGGGATATTTATCGGTTAGTGATTGGGTTTGGCATTTGTTTACCAACTTAAAACAACAGTTTTTCCCATTAATGCGTGGCATCTTTTTGGCTTAGCACAAATCGAGCTGTAATTCTGCGTTGTTATTGTGGTGGGAGCTCTGCAGTGAAAGTTTACATTCAGATTTTTCTTTCCCAATTCTTACTTTATTACAATATAATCAAAATATGTCTAAACATATATTCATATGTTAAGGTTTTTTCATGGTGTTACACAAGATTTCATGCATAAACATGATTTTCATTTGAAAAACCTGCAAGAGTATCCCAGTTTCAGCTTGGTGTAACCAAATAAATAAATAACCTAAAATGTCAGAATCTGCGCTTGTGGCAGGATTTGTCCTTTTTTATTTCTATTCCCGTTATGTTACGGATTAAAACGTGGGTTTTAATCATGACCCACAAAGATGTAAAAAATGGCCAAATAACCTCATTTCAAAGAAGACCCATTTACATGCACAGACGTCAGGCTGTAGAGCTTCCCTCAGCACTTTAGGCAGTCTGTTATTTTGTTGTCTGTCAGTGGCTGTCTAAGGTCTGTTGGTCACACACACATCACTCACATGTCTGTTCACACTCTGACACCCGACTGCCAGTATTAACCTGATCTGGTCCTGATGACGGCATGCAGGGGAGATCCCAAAATTCTCGGCCATTCAGTAAATACATTTGGCTCTGATCACATGCATATTTTCACAGGGATTTAGCGTGATGGTTTGCAGTTTGGGCATGCCTGGTGTTATTCCAAAAGACACTGAAAATGTTAATGTTTCCAGCAAAACACTAACAGTCCACAGTTTAATATATGTGCAGGAATAAATTAACACATGAACACATGGAATGAGGCATTTATTTACAGCCATACAGGATGAAGCTCAGTTGTGTAGGATGGACGCTATATGTCACATTTGCATAAGACATAGAATGCTCTCTGTTTCCCGAACCTCTGGTTACCATATTTGTATTTTAAACATTAGTGTGTGTGTGTGTGTGTGTGTGTGTGTGTGTGTGTGTGTGTGTGTGTGTGTGAGAGAGAGTGGGGGGAGGCCCTGTCTTGTCTTGTATAGCCTTTAGTTTCTTTGTGACCACTGATGATTTTCAGATATTTTATCTTTTTTGAAAACTTGATGATGATTGCTGATATGAAAGACAGGAGTCAAGAGAAGACTGCTAATAAAACAACCCTGGACAGCATTAAGGAATTAACATCTTCATGTCTAACCTCTTCTGTTTCTGCTTCTTTCATTCTAAATTGGCATCACTGTGTAAAATCTTTGCTGTGGCCAGTTTCCAGCCCTTCAGGTGTTTTAACCTTTCTCTTCCGCTGAGCTTTAGATCATTTAGCTGTAGCGAGGACAGTGACCAGGGCTGGTGACGGCTGAAGGGTGTCGTGTCAGCAGTCCCCTGGGTACACTTCCTGCTGATTCCCCTGAGCTGGATATGAGCAGGGGGCACAGGAAGAGAGCCAGGCCAGAGCTGTATCCTGGCTTTGGCTCTGCTCAGACAGGGAGGTGTGGCCCTTCTGGATCACAGCTGCAGCATCAAACTGGGCATTGCTCGCTCTATAATGGCCAGTCGGCTTATCCGATTGAAGCAGGCTTAACAATGGTGACACACTGATCACTGATGGCTGAATTAGATCTGGAATCACTACCTGTAAAACAATAATACAAGCCAATACAGAAATAAAGATTTGTTGGTAGAGCAATTGTGTATGCACTTAGCAGCTGCAGAGTACATTCATGCTGATAGCCAGGTTATTATGCTGACAGGGTTAAGAGTTTGGACTCCTCTCAGTCTTGTCAGCTCTGATTTAAATGTCCCACGTGCCAACCACACTTTAGTCTTCTCTGACAAGCCAAGTCACAGTGACTCATACCTGTACTGTGCTGCTGGAGCTCAGTTCAGACAGCTTATTGCTTATTGTTTGCTCTGCCATATGAAATACAGACTTGGCTCAGATTCACAACCTGTCAGGGACAGAACTAGCTGAGCTAGCACTACCACTAGTGAGCTATTCCTTTGTTGTAGGTCTGAAGTCTGTCAATAAGTCTGACATCCAAGTGGATCCAAGTGGACTCTCTGTAACCTCTAATAACATGCTGTGTCATAATCATGGCAGGAGAAAAATGTGTTTTTTTGGAATTAGTTTCTTTGACTTTGTTAGGATATATGTTGCTATTCCTTTCATTAACGGGTGGAGCATCATGCTGCTGCCAGTGTTGGTGTTCTCTCTCTGTTTGGGTCTGTTCGGGTCCATTTTCAGACCGGTTCTTTCTGTCATTGGGTTCCTTTCAGTTCGGGTCTGTTCTTTTGAATGTGTGCCCATCAGTTTTTGGGAAGGTTTCTCTGGATCTTTGGACCTTGAAGACCTCTAGCACATTGTAGTGCTTCCCTTATAGTTCATCATTTTGGGAAATGCGCTTATTCGCTTTCTTGTTGAAAATTAGATGTGAAGATTGATACCACTCTGTCTGTATGCTACATATGAAGCTACAGTAGAACCAGCAGACAATTAGCTTGGCTTAGCATAAATACTGGAAGCAGGGGGACACAACTAGTCTGGTTCTGTCCAAAGTTTAAAAAAGCACCTCTAAATTTGACTAATTAATACATTACATCTTGTTTGTTAAATTTGGGCACAAAAAGAAATGTAAAAGCAGCAAGTTGTGGTTTTACTGTATATGGAGTTACATGCTCTGACTATTTCTTGGCCGGGCGCAGTAAATTCCTGGAGTCTTTGGAGTTGAGTCTTGTTCTAGCTCCATATTTAGTGTACAGACGTGACCATGATATTGATCTTCTCATCGAACTCTTGGCAAGAAAGCAAATTTTCCCAAAAAGTCAAACTTGTCTTGTAACTTTCCCATTGAGTGTATCTGTCTTAACTAGCGCTGAAGTCTTATTCAACATACCAGGAAACTGGTATTCTAAGAGCACAAAGTTCGCAGGCTGTGGTGGTGTGTCATACTGCTATGGGCATATGTATCAGAAGCTGGAAACCAGGATGAAGCTGGCAGTCGGATATACTGCAGCTAACTTATTAAGCTGCAAAAATATCCTGAATGATTTTTCTGCCAGCTCTCTCTCTGTAAATGCAGAGCAAAGTTGTGAGGTTGTCAGATAGACTCAGTCTTTACTTCTCTACACTCTGCAGTTTCTGGCTGCCCTTGGTTAGACTTCGAGCTGGTGCTCTTCAGCTTGCTGAGTTTCTGTATTGAGTGCTGAGGAGATTCTCCTGGGGGAGACGCTGCAGAGTACACAGCTCTTCAGCCTCGTCTTGTTTCTCAGATCCTTTCTTCTCTCCTCTCGTCTCCTCATGCCCGCTCCCTTTTCATCATTTAGTCATCAGGATGTGCTTCAGCTCTCTGCCTCGGGAGGCTAAAAATGGCCACCACCTCTGGGTAGCTGAGAGCTACAGTACTCAAGCTGCTAGCATCACGTAGTAAAAGGAGAGAAGAAAATGCAGCAGCTCAGAAATTCAGCCCACCTTCCTGTGTTTTTCACTGTAAATGGGGTCTTGTGTTTTTGAGTGTAGTTAATGAAGCTCTCAGGAGGGACTTGTGAACTAAACGATCTTTAGCAAGAGGCATTTCTCTCTTTGGATCTGGGCTCATTACAGCTAACGAGGGAGAATCCTCTCTATTTTAATAAAATTAGAAGTCAATGGCATTGATTTTACACCACGAGGGGAAGAAAACACAACAAGGGAGTGAAGAGAGGATGTATTATTACCTGCTAAATAACATCTTAGTTGTAATTGCCGTAGACCTGTACGGACCTTCACATGACTGCACCAATATATTTCAATGATGTTTCTCCTTCCTGTCCTCCGCTAACGTATTAACTGCTGTACTAAGCATTGTTCTGCACCTGCCTGCACTACACCTCTCTGGGTACTCCCCTGGAAAAAAAATCTGGCATAAGATTAGATATTTATTCTTTCTTCAGATTTCTCTCCTTCTAATACACTCACCTCCTCCATACCGGACAGTTTTAGCACACTTGGAGTTTTTCAGGTGCAACAGAAGTATCTACTTTTTGTTGGATAAACTCAGTCGGTTTTGTGGATGTTAAATGTTTCAATATAAAAATTGTGCCAAGTAAATTAATGTGTGTTTGGCCATAATCCCATGAAAAGACCAAAATAAACAATGTGTTAGTCTGTTTCTCAATATTTTTTGACTCAAGCCCATTGGATCGTACTGAAGTTGTGCTATAAATCTTTAAAAATGTGTCACTTTCAATTTTTCAAAAAGCTAAATTATTTCCTAAGGCAGCAAGTGTACGTGGGATTGTGCAACAGTGTGGCTCATTGATTTAATAGTTTTTGGACAACAATGGAGCTCTGTGGCACAGAGGAATATCAGAAGCTGTATCAGGGTTTGGATACACAGACAATACTTGTTAATGATATCAGTTCAATGTTGATTTTGGTCTATTGGTGGGATTTGTTGGCAATCAGAGAAAATGTACAGTAGAATATCACCATAATTATTTTATCAATCATAAATTTAAATTGTTTGATCAATTACACAAAGGGTTACAGTAGTGTTTGTCATTTCTGATGACATTATTGTAGACTAGGGGTGTGGCAGTCATAGAACTTTGCTTCTGCTTATTATAATAATAATAATAATAATAAAAATAATAATAATAAAGTGTATCTGCTGGGCTTAAACGCTGTTTTCATGTCGACTACATGTGGACCTAAGTGTGTTCCTGAAATATTAATCCTGAGCTGCGTCCCCGGTCACACTCTGCACCTCGTGCTGCTGGGGGAGATGGGATTTGTAAACGAGGGAGTTTTAAATAAACCACAACAGAGCCAGAATGTGTCTCTGCCCTCTGTAATTACCCCCCTGACAAATCAAAAGTAATTAAATCTGAATCTTCTTGTATAGTGTTTCAAAGCACTAAATGGTTATTGACTGATTTAGCAAGCATGGCTTTTCCACCTCTTCCTCCCACTCAGCTTCATGTGGCATCATATTGCACTTTTTATGGACACTGTTACTGGACCACTTGTTTTATTTAGCCCGGACTAGGACTCTATGTTCCAGAAACCCCTGAGCTGGCCAGCTAATCCTGCATTTAACTGTTAAATTTGCATGTTTTTTTGTAAATATTCACTTCTCGTCCTGCATTCTGCCAGCCGGCCTCCTAAACAACAGTGTTTGCACTCTATTCAATTATACTAAGAGCCTGATATTCACCCAGAGCCAGTTGCAACAGCTTTCAGAGGATCAGCACAAACTGGCATCAGAAATGACTCTCTGTGTATTGTGTGTGTGTGTGTGTGTGTGTGTGTGTGTGTGTATCTGCAGAGCTGGGTGGCACTGCCGTTGGCAGGAATCAGTGTGAGAGATTTACAGCTAAAGGTAATCCTGCATGGCTGTCCATCCAATCTGTTTCCGTGGAAACCGTTGCATTTCGAGAAGCCATCACAGAATGAGAGAAATAAATCATCCACTGCTCAAAAATGCNCCCCCCCCCCCCCCAAAAAAAAAAAATGGGAACAAGATATTATAAGATTGGACAGCATGCGCACGGCACACGGAGGATAATTCAAACCACCAAAGTCTGAAAACTGGCGTTGCTGATACAGAATGAGGCTCAGAGCAGCAGGAAGAGAGAGAAATAGAGCCTGAGGAAAATAACTCTGAGGCAGAACTAGAGTGTGTAAATACCTATTCTAAGTGAACTGCATTAATATTATATAATTATAATTGCATCTCTCTTTTAATTAAATCACCAAATTTCTTGTTTTGCAGATAAATCATGCTGAAAAAAATGATGCATTTAGGACTCACGGGAGGTGTTTATCATGTTCCTCAGCACAGAGCTCTTCAGCGTGTCTTCAGTATGTTGTACTGTATTTTGTTTCCCAGCTTTCAGTTCAGAGTTGTGTGGGTGGAAAGCATTTATTTTGGGCATTCCCTTGGCCTAATGGTATAAGATAATCGCAACGTCCAAGGTTCGACTCTGGCCGGGGACCTTGAACTGTTGCATGTCAGCCTCTGTGCTTTCTCCCCGTGTTTCCCGTCTGTCTTCCGACTCTACTGTTGAGTAGTGAAGTCACAAATCCTGCTTGTTTACCGTGAGAGTCTGATGTCGACTGGAGTTGACATTTGAGATTCCTCCAAATGAAACTATTCAACTTCTGAACCCATAGGAGTATTGTATAAGGGCCAACTGAGATGTTTGACATGACCAACGTGTCTGCTCTGTGGGTTTCACAAAAGTCTGTTTGGAAGATATCAGAAACTTTTAAACTTCTAAAATACTGTGATGTTTCCTATTATTTTGTCATTTTAAAAATAACTAAATGTGAGTTAAAAAAGACAAAAGTAGGTCTACCCATGCAAATAGCTAACACCTGCATGTCCACTCGATTAGCCTAATTTTTACATAGGAGAGGGATGAGAATAAACTGGGAAAAGTAAACAAAATATACACAATAATATGCATATGCTATATATGTTGAATGCATATAAGTATCAAGTTTATCTTAAGGGTTGTGGTATGTCATTAACATCAAGCAGAGGTTGTTAAAACATGAAAAATACCAAACTTTCATCTTCCACCCCCCTGAATCCTCATCATATCCTTTTATTTGGGTAAAACAAATTTACAGTATATGAACATTTTATGAAAAACCAATTATTGCAAAAGGTATGCCTCTGTTGCCAGGTGAAGGTGATAAATCAACATGAATTCATTTTCAGTTTTCTGAGCAGAGGTGTGATGGTGTTCATTGTGTGCTGGAAAAACCCTACAGGGCTATAATGTTTCAGAGCATTTCATTTTCAGCAAAAACATGATGGCAAGCTATAAATCAAACATGTGAATGTTCCTAAATGGAAATATAAGATCTCCTAAGAAAGCAGTCGGTTCATGAGCTACTGTGTAATTAATACATTCGAAATGATGCGACTGAAAAACCTACTCGTATACAGTAATATATCAATGTAAATTACATTCATCCTTTTATTGTTTTAATCTAATTGCTCTCATATGTCATACATGCTTTAATATGAATTTGATCACACTAATGTAGTTCACACAAACAATACAGTGTTTTGCCTCAGCTAATATTCTGTCTGTCTGTAACACTTGATGTGTCCTGCAGATGGCGCGCCGCTGAGCGAGCTGTCCTGGTCGACGTCCCTGGCGGTGGTGGCCATCTCCCTCTCGGGTCTGTTCACCTTCGTCTTCCTCATGCTGGCCTGCCTCTGCTGCAAGAAGGGCAAAATCGGCTTCAAGGTGGGCCTCTCCTTTTGAGCTGATGTACAAAACTCCATTTCTCATCAGCTTCCACACGAAACATGAGAGAAATACGGGGCATGAAGAAAAGCTGACCCACCTCATACACACTCATTAAATCATATATGATGTTTTTTATGGAGTCTTGAATAGAGATCCGCACTCTAACTCTCTGTGCCCATGAGTGTTACTGCAAATGGACTGAACACGGAACGTTCATTAGATGTCTATTATATTCAGTATACAAGGTCTCCGGCCGTTTATTCTTAGGAAATATTGATGGGAAGGAGATAGAATTCCAGACAAAGATGGTGGAGGCTGTGTTTACAGAGCGGCGGCAGGCCTGCAGCTTTTCAGGACCATCTTGTGTCGTTGATTTAGACCCCATTTCTGAGCAGCATGCTGAAATGGGTCACGGCACCGGAGAAAATAGGACAGCGAGCAAGAAAGCTAGTGAGTGTGTGTGTGTGTGTGTGTGTGTGTGTGTGTTGGAGGGATGGTGGTACTGTGCATATGACTGCAAAAATGCTTAAATATGTGTCTGTGTGTTCCTGCTGCTGCACCTACATGTTTAAACATATTTTCTTGTGGAGTTTTTATAAACAAAGTACAGCAGAGGCTGATGGGAGTGGCATTAGTTTTATAGGTATTTGGCCTTTAACCAAAGTATTAGACAAATTAAAATATTGACCTGATGATGCCACTAGATGAAACATGAATGGATCACCAAAGTTATTACAGTTCATCCTCTGAATATCTGTAGCAAATGTCATAGGCAATCCATCCAATAGTTCTAAACCGACTGATATTGTCATCCCTAGAGTCTCTAGTGTGGCTAAAAATTCCAAATATTCTGTGGATATGCAACTTTTTTAATGTGAAGATTTGTAGCTTTTCTCTGCTTTATATAACTGTAAATTGAATATCTTTTGAGTTTTGGACTGTTGGTTGGGCAAAACAAAAAATTTGAAATAGTGACCTTGAGCTATCTACCATAACACATCATACCTTTGTCTTTTTCTTCCACCACAAGCCCCTACTGTGATTCATATTCCTGCACGACACATGAAACGGTCAAAAGAACGTGATTTATTCTTCAACTTGCTAATTTATGTCGCAACATTATGTAAGTAATTAACAGAATTCAGGTCGCTTTAGAGGAAATTGCAGAAACGTTTGTGCCGCTGTGACACTGTGAAGAGAGCCACATGATTAAACCTGGCGGATGACTTTTCTCCGAGTTGGGGACACGTAAGATTGTTTTAATGAGGCAGGTTCGCCTTTGGGTACATCTCCATCTTCTCTCTTCACTCTCTGAGCACCCGCTGCCTTTCTCTCTTTAGAACATTTTCTCTCCACTTTGAATGTGTCTAAGGAAACACAGGGCTGTAGCCATGTTACATAACATCCTGTTCTTTCTTGAACACTGTGTTTAAGTGTGCATCTTGAGTTGTTGTTGCTGTATGCATGGAATAAGCATCTATCCAAGGTATACAGTGTGGTGGCATATCTGGTTTGTGTCTTTGGCGGGTTGGACCACCCAGCTCGGACCTGTCAGGGTGTGTCCGATGAAGGGGCCAGGGTGGGAGGAGGGGGAAGAGAGAGGGTGCGAGGGCGTGAGGAAGGGAATACCCATGAGCCCACAGTGCATCCGGCCTCAGGGTCCCATCTGGAATTAGACACAGCCTCTTCCAAAGCAGGAAATGGGAATTTCAGAAGGAAAAAAAGGAGAGGAGACGAGAGAGAAAAGTTCTCTGTGTTTTACAGACAGTGACGGAAAGATTAGGAACTTCCTCCAGTGATCCTCACTGATGTCAGGGGCTAGTCTGGGGTTTGGACCTGGTTTAGGGGGTAAAACTCTAAAGTTTTCAGAAATAGCCTTTTCTGAATTTGTCATTGCTCACGTCATGTAAAAATGTAGAAATAGGTGGACCTGCCATGACTGCAGCTTCTGACCTTTGATGTAATTCTTTACACAAAATTATTTTTAACATTAACATTCAAGGAAATGTGTATTCACTTTCTTGCTGAGAGTCAGATGAAAAGATTGATATTTCTTGTGCCTGGCCAAGACTTAGTCCTGCTCATAACTTCTTGTAAAACCACAAATTCTCATTTCAGTTTTTGTACATGTTAAACAAATAAGATGTATGTTAATCAGTGAGCTTTAGAGGGGCTGGGAGGTGGACTTTGTTACCTTTTGGACAGAGCCAGGCCAGCTGTTTCCCCCTGTTTCCAGTCTTTATGCTAAGCTAAGCTAACCGATCAAACAAATTTCTTTTCATTTGTACGATTCAGCGATAACAGACTTAAATAAACCATGAATCAGGTTATCAAAACCCTTAATCATTAATACAAGAGTGGACAGAGGCACAGCAGCAACATTTAGGCCAAAACTTTGTTGTTTTTAAGGATCACATTCATTCCACACATACACCCCCTTCATTTTAATATGAAAGGTTTAAAGGGCTTTTAAGGTATAAAAATAAGGGGCTTCTGTTGCCTAATGAATATAAATACTTTATGCAACTATATGCGGCTGAAAGAGGAAACCTGCACTCAGTTTAAGGTCAGAGTAAGGGTCAATTGTAAGGGTTAAGAGTTGGGCTGAGGTTCAGGTTAAGGCATGTAATGATGAAGTTGAAGGTCGGTTCAGAGATCAGGAATGAAAGTAGTCAGTGGACAGTCCTCACAAGTATAGTGCTAAAATATGTGTGTGTTTTCTTGGTTTAGTGGGGAAGGGGACTGCCCTGCAGATGTTCTTTGGCTTTTGGGAGAGAGAGAGAGAAAAAGAGAGGAAGAGAGCGAGTGATGTCACATGTATAGTATGTGAGCCCCCCCCCACTCCTCCTCCTCCCCCTCCCCCTTGCATTTTTCTCCCTCACATTTTTGTGGGGGCTCAATTTCTCTCCTCTCCCTCATGAGACAGCCACAGGTTTGGTCTTGCCTGTGAAACTGGGAGATGGTGCTCCTCCCCCCCTTCTTGTTTTCTCTCCCTCCACCCCTCCATCCCCAGCAGATCCTGGGGACAGTCAGTGGTCAGCTACAAAGCCTCTTCCTCCTCCTCCTCTCTGGACTCAACAATGAGACTCTCTCTGCAGAATGATGATGCCTTTTTCTGCAGCCGCTCTTCCTGGCACCGCCAACCTCCTGCTGCCCTGCACCCGTCACACAAATGGGAACCCTGGGGGGCCACTGAGTGTGTGTGTGTGTGTGTGTGTGTGTGTGTGGTTTTATGGGTGGGTGTGTGTGTGTGTGTGTGTGTGAGAGAGAACCAGAAAGAGGCTGAGATGCTGTAACCAAAGCTGAGGATGTTTGACATGCCATCCTCACCTATGGAGGAAAGGTAAGCTAACTGGAGATGCTGTGGGGTCACAGAAACACGTGTACACTGAGCTGCTTATTTTACCAGCAGGGGAGTCAACTGGGTTTCTGGTATTAAGATGGAAAGGTGGATTAAAAGGACAAAGCAAATGTAATGATTTGTAAATATTTTAAGAGGTTTGTTGGACAGTTTAAGAATGAAATCATAGGATTTGTGATGGTTTTCTGTAATCGCTTCATATTAAAAATAGATTTCCATGTGAAAAACCAAGTGTAAATATATTTTTATTATTGAGTCCTGAAAAGGTTGGACAAGTGATTGATTAGCGGATCAACTGAAAAATAGTTATATCAAGAAAAACTGCCAAACTTTCTCTGGTTTCAGCTTCTCAAATTTGATGATTTGCTGCTTTTGCCTGTTCGTTGTAATATCTTTGAGTTTTGGACTGTCGGCCGGACGTCACCTTGCATTCTGTGAAAATGTAATTTGTTTCTGTTTTTACTAAAGGATTGGAAAAAAATATATTCATTATTTGCAGGTCTAGTTTTGATACCTTTTTACTGCAGGATGTTTAGAAAATGAGAGACAATATTGCTGTTCTGTAAATGCTGGTGTGTGTGTGTGTGTGTGTGTGTGTGTGTGGATGTGGAGAGTGAAACCACATGTTGAATGGGAGGGCAGCAGGGCCGTGTGAAGATTTGGATCTGAGGCTGAGGGAGGGGGGTTGCAGCCTTCACAAGTGTGTTGTGTGTGTGTGTGTGTGTGCGTGTGCGTACTCGCAGGATGAAGTGAGAGATGGAGGTGTTTATGTGTGTGTGCGTGCGTGTGTGTGTTTGTGTGGGTGTTGCAGAGGGCTGCAGCAGGTCACATTTTTCCAGTGTTGGGACCCCACTGCTCTCCAGTTCCCAACTAAGAGACTTTTATTCTGACATCCGGTCTGTGGATGCAGCGAACTCCCTCCCTCCTCTTCGCCCTCTGCTTCATTCTGCGATGTGTCGCTGCGTTCAGCAGACAGAAGGAATCTTTCAGGGGCTCCTCGCTGTTCATCCAGCCCAGGCCTCAATATAGCAGCATAGAAAACTCACCAAAAACAGAAAAACCACTAGAACTTGCAGTGTGCTTTCAAAAGCTAGAATGTTCTAAAATACGTAACGGTAACTGACATTGATTGGCTTTTTTTTGTAGGAAACATTAAATGTTAGTCTCAAGCTAATGATATGGAAATTTCTGAATAAATCTTTTACTTTTGGCATTTAGAGAGCATTGCACCTTCCACTCCCAATCATTGTTTTGTGAACAAAGGTGATTATTAGTTCTAGATCCACACTGTACTACACTAAGATCTTTTTTATACTCTTTATTCATCTTATCCATAACATCATTCCAAAAGCAATTACGTGATTACAGAATAGTTTTTCACTCGAAAGTTGCCTCATCCAGAGAAACGTTTTTTAAAAAAGAGCATTAAATAGATAAACCTATTCACGTACAGATGGAGATAAATAGAGCGAACAGGTAGTCATCCTTACATGGGCATTTAACTTAATTCAACCATTTCACCCATCTTTTTTCATACAAAGATCTGTTACCTCTTAGTTTGTATGTTACTTTTTCCATATGTTGGATTTCATTTGACAGTTGTGGACATAAGGCAGTTGCACAGATACTCATCTCTTTTGTTCACATTCTCTTTCAAGTGCAAAATGATGATTAATGCATATTAGAAGATCTCTGTTGCCAGTGATGAGAGTGTGATCAGGCTATCAAGGTCTCTTGTGCAAACACTAATCTCTCTTTGCCACTCAGAGTTGTGAGGACTTATTGATCCGTCTCCTGCTTGGTGCCATTTGGGGCCTGTGAAGCTGAGAGTTGGATCAAATGGCAGCTTATAGAAGTGCAGTGAATCAAGCCCAAAGTCCTTTTCCCTGTCTCATTATTTTGTGAATATGCCCATTGTTGATTTTGATATGAAAACATTTATAAATATATTTCCAAATATAAAGAAACAACATTATTGCTGAGTGAAAGTGAGTCACAGAAACTCTTTGCTCTGCATGCTTCCAGAAAGCATCTCGGCACTAAAATCATCAGGCTTAACTGCTAAGTAGAGGATTGAGATACATGTAATCTTAGTGCAAATAATCTTTGGGTAAATAAGACTGGCTTTGTTTACACTGTGACGTTCCAATCACTCTCACAAACAGATTAGAGAAACACTGAACCAGGCCAGGACAGCTTGCTTCAGTTTATCTCAGTTCTGCTTCAGTGGTCGAGCCAAAATATCATCAGTTTTTTCTATAACATTTTCTATCGCTTTCTACATACCCATTAAACGATCTGCAGTTCCCTGAAGGCAGACTGGGGCATGCTTGTGAGGTTTGTTTCCAGTTTTGCATCTTCATGTTCTCACATTTGTGACCTTACAAGTTACCCAACAAGTTGCGAGTCTAATTCAAGCAACCTGTTCCTTTGCATGACTTTTGACCTCTTTATGTGTTTGTGTATCTGTTTTCCAGGAATTCAAGAATGTGGACGGGGAGGAGTACCATGCAGATATGTCCACCTTGGCCTCGCCGGCCTCCCAGGGGAGCCCGGACGTCTACATCCTGCCGCTCACCGAGGTGTCCCTGCCGGTCGCAAAGCAACCTGCTCGATCAGGTGAGCCAAAGTCCACTAAAGTTCAGTTTAACCTCTTAAACTCTGCCAGTTCCACCAGTGGCTCCATCTACTGTAAACAAACGCATGATGTGCAGCCAAGCACAATTAATAAACCCTCAGAAATGTGAAATTTGGCAAAAAAAAAATCCCAAAATTTCCAAAGTGAGAAAATCAGGCTGAAGTTTTGGGAAACAAAATGATTCACACAGGGACAATATTTCTGTATTTGCAATGGTGCAGCCATGAAAAAACATGGAGTTTTAAAGAACCATACAGGGAAATCTAAAGTGAAAATTGAGTGTTCAAGAGGTTAAACTTTCCAGTTTTTAAATCTTTGAAATCCCCAGAGTAGATTTAAAAAGATTTACACTTTTCCCCTGCTGCTGAAAGGGATAAAATATAAGATGACTGGGTGGTCAAAGAATATCCAATCATGATTTAATTTTTTACTTTTTGTCAGTGTTTTGTAATTTATGCCTTCAGTCATTTGCTGCAAACTGAACCTTGCAATAGGTTTGTCAAAGTGCCAGAGCCTTACACATGCAAGTACATTTCAAGGGTGTGAGAGTAATGTAAGAGCGAGGAGAGCTGTGGATCTGGCGTTAGTCAAAGTTCGTCTCCAGAGTAAGCACCGCCCTGTTGTTGGCGTCGGTCAGCTGGGCCTCCACCTATATCACAATCCCTCACTGCAGGTCCCCACAGAATGAACTCCGTGCTCTTTAACTTTCACTGTCTCCCACAAACATCTGCCTGTTGCATAATAACGTCCAGGCGGCCAGCCTACACTGCTGCTTGTTGGAATGTCAGGCATGTGAGAGCACAAAACCCCAGTGAGAATATTCCTCTTTCACTCTGTTGCTTTCTTTCTGTCTTTCTGCTTCTATGTGACAATGGTCCTTGTTGTGTGTTAATGAGCTGATGCTGCCTGATAAACTTATGACACTGGAGTGTGGTGAGACTTAATGGATCATGCCCACGCAGTTAACTCAGGGGTTGGTCTGCATCAAAGCTCAAATAGAAGTAAATGTGGACGTTTGCTTGGAGTTTTACATTCATACGGTTTGACCCACACTAGTTAAAGAGGCAGTGTATCAAGAGGCAAACAATGAGAGTTGGATAAAAAAGGGTTGGTTCGCCCAAATCTCAAGAAATATATTTTCTAACTTACTACTAGTGGTGCAGATAGGTTTGGTTTTATTTGCTGAAGTTTTGAGATAACAAAAAATGAGGCCAATACAAGGAAGGTTAATGGAATTTAATTTGTGTTGTTCAATATATTGGAAAACCAAAGGATGAGTTCCTGGTGGGAAAGCCTCGCCACATGAAACCAAAAATATCTGCATGGCTTGATACTAGTTGTTCTTACTATGTTCTGTGATTTGGGTAAACTGTTCCTTTAACATATGCTTTGTCTTCTGTGAATAATAGAAACCATATGGTATTACGGTAGTGGCAGAGGTCAGGGATTCATTACTGTACCTTCAGGACTGCCTCACCCTCTAATATCATAAAGGGAAATAGATTTTTGCTTTTAATGAGAAATAGGCTGAAATGGATCCATCATGCTCTACTGCACCTTGCTAATCTTCCTTTCTTATACTTTTCTCATAATTTTAAAAAATTTTGTTCGCTGCTATTTTCAATCTTTATCAGGATTTCGTCTTCTTTTCCTACAACTATCCTAGTTCAAAGTTGAAGTTTATTTGTGCAGCTGAAAGTGCTTTACAGGGTGATAAAATATTAAAACTAAAAAGCAACAGAATGAAGGGAAGTATAGAAGAATAGAGAAGAGCACAGGCACTAAAACAGCAGAGGCAAAGAAAATGAATACATAGGAATGGCAGTTATTAAGATTAAAAAATATTTTATGAGAAACTGAATATAAAGGTCTTAAGTTTTCTTAAGGTCTCAGATTTCAAATCTCTAATGATTCCTGAGAGCTGATGTAGATGTGGAGTTGAAGTATGTATGAGTAAGTCTGGTTACTTTCAGCCAATGTTCCCATCTCCGCTGTCATCCTGCTGTGCACTGGGGCTGTCGAAGGACTAGTATGTTGATAGGTGGAGTTCCTAATGAGACACCAGTACTGTAAGAGCTTGGCTCAGTCTGTGGCCCGGTCCCCAGGACCCGCCCTGATGCAGCTGTTCTGTGCTGCAGGCTGTACTGCAACGACTAATGGAGCTCACACCCACTCAGAGGAGACATGTGAACAGCTACACGCACAAAGTTCACTCTGAGCAAAAACAAGTCCTGTTCTCATGTTCATGTACACACACACACACATTGACATATCCTCCCACTCAGAGCACATACATGTACGCTGTTCCATGCATCCTTCAAACAAACACAACCTGCTGAATAACATCACACAATTACTCACATTCATCGACCTCTAAATCCTCGCCACGCTCTCATTTCTACTTGAGTTACACAACAGGAATGGACAAACGTCATAAGTGAATTTAAATGTTTGTAAGGACAGCAACACAGCTCAGCACCTCAGCCGAGACCGGACCAGGATGCGCTGGAGGAGAAGAGCATAATGGGAATTCCATTAGGCTCTGAGTGATTTAGCCGCTGTGCATCTCACTAAAGACTTCCTGGCTACTATAGCGATTAAGCTAGACGCTTTCTTCAGAGAGAGATGCTCAGCAGCACATCAGCTTAGAAAAGACCAGACAGTGCTGTCAAGTGGAAATTGAGTTAGTGTATTGGCTGTAAAGAGATACGTGTTTTCAGTTCATCACAGTGGGTGTTTTTAGAAGAAAAAAAATCCAAAAGAAATTAGAAAGCACTGAGTGAGCATATAGTCTTCTGCCATGGCTGCACTTCTTCTAAATGCATTCTTTTGCTAATAGAAAAATACACAGTGACAGACAAACATGGGATTTTTATTCATTCATGTAAGTGAAGTAGTAAAAAGAATTGTCAAAATGTTGAAAACCTATATTACAATGTTAAGAAATCCTAAAAAACAACACAAAATCCAAAAAAATGTATCATTTGTTCCCTGATCCATGGACTTATTTTTCTTCCAAATTTCATTGAAATTTGCAAGTTCTTTTTAGACATCCTGCTAACAAACATAACCCCCTTGGCAAAGATAACAAATGCTATAGTACAGTCTTCGAGAATGTATCATCTCCCCTCATTGTTCCATCGGCATTATGAATATTTGAGGTTAACATGATGGTGTAGGTGGGACCCATTGCTTGCCACTGTTATCGCCAACACTCAGTTCATTCCTATGTCATGGAGCTGGTGGATAATAGCCCCAGTGTGTGTGTACTAACTGGTCCTAACTGGTGCCATGCTGCCCTGAGCAGCCAGACAATGGTGGTTATTCTGCTGTGGGCCGGGGAGAGCGTGAGTGGGTGTAAGGAATGACCAGTCTGGGGAAAGAGACAAGGGTGTCCAATATGGCCTCCACACAGTGACTGGACTGTGTGGCAGTCTGGAGGGGGACGACAGCACCACAAAGATCTGTCTGTCTGCCTCTACACCCAGAATCTAAGTGTCATCGTGGGAGACACAGAGAGACAGAAAGGGATAGATGGTGAGGGGCAAGAGTTTGGCAGGCAGGAAGGACTCAGGTCATCAGGGGACGCTAACAGGGATGCATCAGGGGGTTGGAGGACAGTCAGACAGATCGGTGCCAGAGTCGGCTCAATATAGAATAAGACTTAAGAGTGGAGTTATATTTGTTTACTCAGGGACCATGGGCAACGTCCACTGGCATGTTCGGATATTTCCTTTTTAGAAAGGGTTAATAGCAATCGATTGGACAGAGGATGGATTCTACAGGGGCCATTTAAGAGCCTGGATATGGTGCGTTCTGTCATGTTACTGTTATACGTGTTATTAGATATATATTTATTTATTTAATTTATTTTTATTATTATTATTCTTTATTATTGAGGTCTATGATTCACCTCCATATAAGTGTACATCCTGTATCTTCTTTTTGCGTTTTCGGAAATAATTGCGCCTGTGTGTATGATCTCTTCATTTGTTTATATGTAATAAAACAATTGGTCCCAACATCACATTGGGAATGATTGACACTAATATTTTATCAATAACCTAATATAGATACATACTATATGTTCATCCATTTCATGTCAAGCCGTCTTAAAATGTCCAGTTATTCTCAGAATGATTTCAGACCAAAAGGGCTCCTAACATAACATAAAAAGCAGCAAAGACTGTTTGGCAAATGAAGAACTGACCCTGAAACTACAAGTGAAAGAATGTAGAAGGAAAACAAATCTGACTGAAGTTTTTCAATGTGAAAAACAGTTGTTGATCGAACTAAATGGCTTAATATTCTCAAATCTGTTTTCTCATAGTTTGTGAGTTCCAACTAATGATCAGCCTTTTAACTAGTTTAGTTGACTCATATTTAGGCAGCAAAATAATCTTTTGTATTTAAGTTTAATAGCTTTAAGTACAAGCCATGTATACTTGACATTGTTGCTGACTATTTTCTAATGTATGCAATGCAGTTTCCATCTATTTTAATATGGTATGAAAATTGATTAGCATTGCTAATTGCTTGAGTAGCCTAATCCATCGGAGTGAACATCAATCCTGCATTAATATTTGTCACTGTTATTTTATTGTTGTGTGTTAATGCAACTTAAATGTGAAATTATTTGAAAAGACTGCATGGCATTACATAATGACATAATTATGATGATGTAACTTTGATCAAAGTTAATGCCGACTTGATGTTCAGTGAGATAAATGAAACAACTGCTCATAAATTTTTTTTAAATCATATGAATGTAAATGGGAATCAATGGCTGGTACAAATACATTTACATTTCTGAAACACATTAGCATGGTTTGTGAGATAGTTAGCTGTAATGTCATTTAAACGGGTTAAAGCATGCAAAACCACTGGCTTTGTGAAGACCGCAACATCATCATCAAGAGTCCGATGGCAGAGGATTATCTATCAACACCTTTTCTTCTCATTTCTTTTCCTCTAGTCCAACTCGTGAAATCCATAGATCTCGGCCGCCACAATCTTCTCTACCTGAAAGAGATCGGGAATGGCTGGTTCGGGAAGGTAAGTTCTTCTGACACTTCTTCCTGCTGGTGGTTTTGACAGTCACTCCTGCTGTCCCTGCAGTACCTGCCAGGTAGATGAAACGCAGCATCAGTGAGTCTCACATCATGGCTGTTAGTCTTTGCTGTGATCTCAGCCGTGTTTAGAACGGAGTCAGTTAAAAATGGCCGACACGCTGAGTTACCTGTAATGCCATCCTCGTGCCTTTGATGTCGGCTTGTCCCAGAAGTGATAGACTTAGCCCTTGAGAACAAATTTTACGCAGGTAGATTTTTCACTGCAGGCTGAACCATGTGGTATTGTGTTTTTACAACCAGATAACATGTTGTTGTCATTGTCTCTCGTTCTCTCCCCCTCCGTTTCTTTGTCTGTTTCTCCTCCTTTTCACTCATGAATATACATCCATCCTCTCCATCCTTGTGTTCCTTGACTGGGTATGTCCATCTGTATGTGTGTTTGTCTGCATTTTTCTGTCTTCTGTCTTTGAATTATCTTCGCTGTACTCCTGCATGACTGCTTTGTGTCTGTTTGTCTCTCTTTGTGTAATGGTCACTCCCACTCCATGCTTAATGGGTTTGTCTGTGTGTAAATGTCTGTGTGTCTGCCCGTCTGTCTGTCTTCCCTGTGCGTATATGTCTCCATCTGTACCGTTTCAGGTTCTGCTGGGGGAGGTGAACGCAGGCCTAAATACCACCCAAGTGATGGTGAAGGAACTCAAAGCCAGCAGCAGCGTGCAGGACCAGATGCACTTCCTGGAAGAAGCACAGCCTTACCGGTACACATTCACCTCTGTCACCTGTCTCTTTACTTTTCTTATGTTATGTCTCATTTATATAAGGGAGGGGCCATTCTTCAAAATGAGTATTTTTACTTACTTGAGTACATTTTACACTGAACTTTTACATCACATCCTTTAATTATAACTTTTTTCATACAATGCATAAGTGGAACAATTCTCAAACAAATTTAATGTATTGTTTAGAGTTTGTGTATAATAATGGAATAATTTGTAGCATATTTTCACAAATACTGTTGATATACTGTATGCATTTTCAAAATTTGATGTCAGTGTGGTTGTCTTTTACTGTCATAGAACTACTATGTGTCAAATCTCACTTTTTGCCTTGTGCTGTTATATGATTTCATGCACTTCCTCCTCCTCTGCTCTCCAGTGCCCTCCAGCACCATGCTCTGCTGCAGTGTCTGGCCCAGTGCACTGAGGTCACTCCCTACCTGCTGGTGATGGAGTTTTGTCCACTGGTGAGTATCCAAATCCACAGGTCAGGTGTGGGGAGAAACCTGACCTTGGATTTGAACATATTGTAAGCCTTACAGTATGTTCAAAAGACATTAATGAAGATTAAGTAACATCTAAAGTTAATACACACCAAAGGAGTGATGCCACAACCCTCCTGTTGGAAATCGGTCATTTCATTTAAGGATATTAATATTCTAATAAAACCACTGTGGCGTAAATGTGCCTTTGCCGATAAGTGTTTTATATTAGGCTGTACTGTATTTGGTGCTTTATGAGATATGTACTGTAGTTTATGAAAGCCCCCTGTCAAGTCTTTTGGCCTTTGCTTTAAATTCAAAGTCTGCATTATATCTGTAACTCATTCAGTGCATTAAATGGATTGAAAACTTCCTGTAATATGTAGCTTAAGGGAATTTCTTGTTAATTACTTGTGGCAATAAAAACATTCTTGGCAGCTGCTGTAAATATTTGTCAGGCGAGCCTAAAGTTACCAATAAGTAACGCCACACTTGTTACCACTCCAACTGTAGCCTAAAATCCACCATCAGCTCCACGGGATTGATTAGTTCAGCAGGTTTAACACTGATGTTTGTGGGGATATTGAAGTAATCACAGAACTAAGAACTGGCTCCCTGCCTCTTCACATCTATCAATCTTTAATTCACTCCACAGTGTAAGTGAAGTAAATTGGTGATAGCTGATGAAATGTATTGTTCACAGTAAAATTTTGTTAGATAAGATAATCCTGTATTTACATGTATGAATGTATGTATGTGTGGAAACCGCTGAAGCACTTAACCAATGATGACCGAAAATGTTCAGATGTACCCGAGGAGGAAAGTCTTTCAGAGCAAGCTAATGATTTAGTGTGATTAGTAAGACGGAGGCGGACGAGGGCTCTGTCAAGAAGACAATTTTAGTCCAGAAATAACTCACTCTCAGATGGCCAGATTGGTCCGTTCATCCCAAACATTTCACAAGTTTTTTAGCTCATCTGGACACTTCCATGCAGGATTCCAGATTCTAATACCAAGCCAGATTTACATGAACAAGACATGGGTGACTCAATGGGTCCCATAACAATGGCATGACTGCCCTCCAGTGGTCAGAGGTTGTAATGTACAGATGTTTTATTTCTATCTACTGTGTCCAGGGGGACGTGAAGGGTTACCTCCGAAGCTGCAGGACCACAGAAACCATGACGCCAGAGCCTTTGATTCTTCAACGGATGGCCTGTGACATCGCCTCAGGACTCTTGCACCTGCACAAACACAACTTCACACACAGGTAGCGAGCAATTTCTGCTATTAGATATCACACACATGTCAAAATTACAATGCCAGGCTCAGCCAGTATCTTGGTATGATCAGTAAAAATCTGCCTTTTGCTTCTTGGTTGCTTCCTGGAACAATATCCTGGTGCTGCCTGAGTGCTCCTTACAGACTCCAGCATCAGTGATTTTGTTGCAGGCGGTGACCCCTCATCTCCAGAACAACTCAAACCTCCACTCAGTCTGCAGCACCTTTTCCGAGACAGGAGTTGATGTTTATGTGTTTTCAGAGATAACAGTGTTGAGCTAGGCCAACTCTAAAAGATTAATATTTCATCTTGCCATCAGTCGGTGTTTTTGCATTCAGAGATTCCAAATATTGTTGTGCCTCGAGAAATCTGACCCTCCTGTAATGTTCTGGTCTTGTTTTGTATGTTTATAAATAATGAAGAGCTGTAACAGCTGTTTACCCCCCCCTTGTCACCAGTGACCTGGCTTTGAGGAACTGCTTGTTGACTGCTAATGTCTCAGTGAAGATCGGAGATTATGGTCTGTCCCACGCCAAGTACAAGGTCTGTATATAAGAAAAAAACATGCACACAGTAAAATATTCTAGTATAAACGGTATTATTTTTCAAGTAAATAATTGAATTTGTTCAGAGTATTTGGCCGAATTGGAGAAAAAAATGAAGGAAGTGATCCTTGCACAGTTTGTTGTCTGTAGACAACGTAACAACCACTAGGGGGCAATAGGCAAACGCTGAGGGGATGAGTGCATGAATGAATTAATGAAAAAAGTGAGTTAATAATTCACTGATATCAGCTGCACAGTAAAAAAAAAAAAAAACCAAAAAAAAAACCAGAGTGTGATTCTCGTCTGTCCTCACTATCTGCCTGTTAACAATGTGCTATTCCTCCTATCAGGATGATTACTACATGACATCGGATCAGATGTATGTGCCGCTGCGTTGGATCGCTCCAGAGCTGGTGGACGAGGTGCACGGAAACCTGCTGGTTGCTGACCAGACCCAACAGAGCAACATGTGGTAGGATCAACACACACACACACACACACACAAAGATGCATGTACATCTGTTCTTAAAAACAAAAATTGAAGTGAGATTTCATAGCATACAGCATGGTTTCTGTTTCCAGGGCTATAAAATGAAAAACAGTTTACTTTCTATGTCAGTGTTCACAGACCGGGTATAAGAGGATAAATTAGTAAATTACGGTGGCCCTGAAGGTCAAAACACAACAATATTACACATATAATTAAACCATTTATCCATACTTTGTGCATTAAAGGTCATGACCAAAAGACTGAAGTCGGTTCCCTGGGAAATGAATCACCCAAATCCTAAATGTGCTTGTGACTGACAAAACATGGAAGATAGATTAGTGTTTTGCCCCTTGGGGAACGGTCTTTAACTTTCATTTTTGCTGAGTTCCAGTTAGCTCTTTATACTAAAATTACAAGATCAGAGGGCAGGCTGGGAGAACTGGACAAACAAGAAAAAAACTCAAACTCTGTCAAGACCTAAGACTGTAATAGGTGAGATCAGTGGCAATGAATGGCTAGAGCAAGTCGAAAACCAAAAAGACAGAGAAAGGTTTAAGACAATAGAAAATCTGTCTAGACAGGCTGTCTATAACCTATGAATGTAAACATGAAGGAAACAAGATGAGCAAAAATTATTTAGGGACTAGATTAAGTATGTGTACATAGGGGGAATGACATACTTGTTCTGATTACTGTTTTATGTTTTATCAACACAATGTCCATGTTATGCTGTGTCTCAGGTCTCTGGGTGTGACTATCTGGGAGCTGTTTGAGCTGGGCAACCAGCCCTACAGACACTACTCTGACAGACAAGTACTGACCTACGCTGTGAGAGAACAGCAGCTGCGACTGCCCAAACCGCTGCTCAAAGTGCCCCTGGCTGAGCGCTGGTGAGACACCCACAGAAACACACTTAGAAGCATCTTTAAAATATTTACCAGTCTTTCAGGAGAAGGAAAACCACAGCAAAACATAGTTTTCAGAGCAACACAATTCCTCCCAGGATGAGTGGATTCTCACAGATTCTAATTATTATGCTAATCCTGCTCGTTTTGTTTCCCTGTATTTGGGGACATTTTTCCAGTTGTCTCTTCTTTTTAGCCATATTTTTACAACTTAATTCAATATTTTTTTGTTATTTGACTGGAATGGGGCACATTACATGTATTGCATCAGAATTATCTGGTGTAATTGCATGTTCTCTTTCATACCTTGTGTATATGTCTGTTTGTCTTATGTTTGGCCTTCTCAGGTATGAGGTGATGCAGTTCTGCTGGCTCCAGCCTGATCAGAGACCAAATGCAGAGGAAGTCCACTTGCTGCTCAGCTACTTATGTGCCAAGGGGGCCAGCGAAGTTGAAGAGGACTTTGATAGGCGATGGAACTCCCTGCGTCCCAATAATAACAGCCACCATGGTGCCTCGGCAATGTCACGAGACCACCCCTCATCAACCTCCTCCTCTTTCCCTCTCCTTGAGCAATTTTCAGCTGGTGATGGCTACCACTCAGAGTCCGGGGATGATATACTAACAGTCACTGAGACCAGCCACGGCCTGAACTTTGAGTACAAGTGGGAGCAAGCCAGGGCAGACCAGTCATATAGAGCTCCGGATTCCTCAAGTACCCTGGGTCAGGTCAACCATCATTGTCAGGAAGCATTTTACCCACCTGGGGGCATCGTGGGAGGGTGCCCCATGGAGAGTCTTAGCCATGGAGTTTCTCCATCTTACTACCAACCAAATCACTTACGTGCTCCAGGTATACTTCCTGTCCTCAGTGCCCATAGCCCTTCAGTAAGCAGTGAATACTACATCCGCATTGAAGAGCCAGTAGACTGTAACATTGATCCGGACTATACCATGTGCTCCTACAGCCCAGACTACCAGGGCAGCAGTGGGAGCTTTCTGACTGGGAGTGCAGACTCGGGCGAGTGCATGGCCTGCCCATCACAGGCTAAGAACATGGGTCCCTATTGGTCAGCAGATATCCATAAGTCAGATATGTACGACTCAAATGACTCAAGTCCTGCTATCTCCCTGACAATGGAGCCCCTTTTAGGGCAAGTGTCGGACAGCAGCCCAATACAACCCTGGGAGTCTAGTCACTATGTGTCCTATAAAGACAGAGATGGGGGTTACTACTATGAGCACTCGCCCCCTTTGGGAATAGATCACTATTTGATTGGAGGTGAGACCTCCAGTGAGCATCATCGGGAAAGCTGGGGGTCTAGGAGCCTGCGTCAGGCTTTGGGTGAGTTGGAGAACCCGCTAGGTATATCCCCCTCTGTAACCAGTCCACCTCAACAGGCCTACAGAGACACATACCTGGACACAAGTCAGACCTCCATCATAGGAAAGAACGTGACAGGGGGCTACTACGACATGATGGGCTCCCTGAGGAAGACTATGCCCAGCCACCCCAGGCACAACAGCCACTCTGTCAGTATTAACATGGAGACAGAGGGGGCACTCTTCATCGGGCACAGAGACAGTGAGTCAGAGGAGGAGGAAGAGGACATATTTGTTGAGAGACACACCTGCAACACTTGGCCTTCAAAACACTGCCACAGCAGTGTGAGTCACCACAGACGGGCGAGCCACAGCTGCAGACAGGATGCTTACGTAGATTTCCACTACACAATGCCAAGTACAGACATTGAAGACTCCTGGCCGGAGGAGCATAGCCTGGCCTTCCACTCTCTGCCCAAACCCATTGACTATCTCGAGCCCCACCAGGCCAAAGATAACAGTGCCTGCCTTAGTCTGAGTAAACATCACGCAATGGTGCCCTCAGACAGCTGCAATGCCTACATCTACCTGTGCCATGAGGGCGAGACTCAGGTGCCGGCATCTCTAGAGTGCTGCCACTCGCACTTTGTTGACCCGCTTACAGGCATGCTAGTCAGAAACAACAGCTATAGTCACAGCTACAGTCACAGTAATTACATCGGTGATAAGGTCATTGACATCCCAAGCAATGAGGAGATGATCAATCTATCACCGGCTCCAGGGGGTCCTATTGTGGCCAAACCTGCCTTGATAAAGACTGAGGACAGTAGAGATCAGTATGTTGACCTTACATTTGATGATACGCTATTCAAAGAGAAGAGGGAGGATGTAATTAAAGAAAATCCAATCATGCGAAAACCGACAGAGCCTAAAATAGAAGAGGTGACCCTGGTGACAATGACTAAAACTACTCCGCCTCCTTCTGACAACATGCATGTGATGGTGGCCCTCACAGATCCACCATCAGAGTTGAGTCACACTGGTGATAGCGGTGTTGACCGAGGAGGCTCCAGTGTGAGCCTTGCTGACATCCTCGACTGCAGTGACGATGACGAGGATGATGACATCACAGATGATATTACTGACGTTACCTCAGGCATCTTCGCCGACGAGTCCAGTGAGTTGAATGCTTCTCCTGCCTTCAAGTCGCTACAGAAGCAGGTAGGAACTCCTGATTCCATGGATTCCATGGATCTGCCATCTGCAGCCGGGTCTTGTGAAGGTTTCAGCCCTGCATCCTCCCACCCTTCCAGCTCACCTAAAGCTATGGACAGTGGCTATGACACAGAAAATAATGAGAGCCCTGAGTTTGTACCCAAAGAGCCTCATGAACCCCGTGAACAACCTCTGGGAAAGCCTACTCTTGAAACGAGCCTGGAGGAAAACAAGTTGCTGGAGGAGCATGGAGTCGAGGCTAAAGTGGTACCTACAGAGGGTGAACCATCGTTGGGTGAAGATTTGGCCTTAGGAGCTTCACAGACAGGTGACCACATCCTTTTACCACTGAGCGATGAGACTCCATATAGAGACTCTGCCTACTTTTCAGATTATGAGAATGAAAGGCAGTCTAGGGATGAAGGGGAAAAACTGTCAGGGAGAGTAAGAGATGAAGAAAATGTTGAAAAGGATCAGCACATGGAAGAAAAGAAGGGTGAGAAAAGGAAGAATGAAGAGGAGGAAAACACTTTAGCGAACAAAGACATAAAACTTGAACTAAAACACATATTAGCAGGAGGAACAGACTCCTCTTCTCCACCAGAGATGGAGGCATACTTGAGGGAAGAGTGTGGCCAGGAATTGGGGCTACCTCTGGAGCCCTCTGACACTGCTTCAATAGCAGAGGGTGGGCTGGACGAATGGCCATCTCAGGAAGAGAGCTCGTCCCTAGGAGACTGGGCAGCAGAGGTGGTGGGGGCCATGGAAGAAGCTCTTGGTGCCCTGAATGGAGATTGTACTTCCGTCAAGGTAGAGGAGGAGGAAGCAGAAGACATGAAAACCTCTGTTCAAGATTTAGAAACAACAGAAGAGCCGGCGATCAAGACAATTCAAAACAGGCCATCAGAGATATCTGGTGAAATCCTGCACACTTTACCCAAAGACGAGGTGGCCCTGCAGCACACGGGAAACACCAGACGGTTTTCTTCTTCCTCTCCCCCACCGCCATCCACACCTCCCCCTCCACTCCCTGCAACAGAGGGCCGAGCGTCTCCAGCTAATGGGGAAGAGGCAGATGAGGAGGACGGTGACACTGATGACAGCGACGAGTCGGATGAGGAGCTGCGAACCTATAGTGTGCAGGAACAGAGCGGAGGGGAGGAAAGCGAAGACGAGTGCCACCCAGTGCCCATTGTGGTGAGCGACAACAGCGAAGCCCACAAATTGCGCAGCCTCCTTAAGATGCCAACACTGCTTACAACAGAGAACCTAGAAGAGGAGCTTGAACGCAAGAAGAAGACGGTGTCTTTTTTTGACGACGTCACCGTCTATCTGTTCGATCAGGTGAGGGGCAGAGAGAGTATATTCGAATGGTTTCATTTATTTAGTTTTTAAACCTGCATTAATCAATATTTTTCATATTAACATTGATTCAAGTTAGCATGTGCCTGCCTGCCCAACAGCAAAAAGTTAGAGTAGCTGGTGAACATACCTTTGCACTTAGCTGCTAAAAACCCTAGATATTTTTCTCAGAAGTTAGCGGTGACCAAAACAGGTAAAAGGAAAGTGAATATTAGACTTACATTCACCAGGTGGGAAACACGACTTGCAATTAATGCTAAATTTGCTCTGTGTTTGCTGGATATGTCAGTAGGAAGTTTGCTAATACGTTAGCTATAACAATCTTACAAGCTATTGAAATGGTAGAGGCTGCCCAGATGTGATGTTAGGTCTATCTAACAAGTGCTTTATCATTTTCTTCACTGCTACTAGGAAAGCCCAACTAAGGAGCTGGCTGAGCATGGCTTCCCTTTAGGAGCAGAAGGTCAGAGTTCACAGAGCAAATCCCAAGAAAGGGTTAATGCCTCAGATGACTCTTCAGATGGAAACATCTCAGAGGAGAGTAAGTACGAGAATACATTTTTTAGTTTAAATATAGTATTGATGTCAATAAAGAGCTGATCAGTCTGCTTGTTTCAGCATCAAGAAAACTAATTTAGTTACCGAATATCAGTTCTTAAATGTCTTATTATCGTCTGCTTTCAGGTGCAGGGTATGAGTGGGAGGACGACTTCCCCTTGCTCCCTCTACCAACATCCTCAGTGGTATCTGACTCCCCTCCACCCCGCTCCATCCCCAAAGCTCCGGACCCCAAACCAGCCGTACAGTATTCCCGCTTCACTGTCTCCCCCTCCAACGCGTCCCGTTTCTCCATCACCCACATCTCTGACTCTGACATGGACTCCGCAGGAGGTGGGTCACACGATTTTTTGATTAGGGATGAGATCTTACTGACATGATGTCCACACACGTAAAAAATATCTAGTTTTCTGGGACTGAGAAAACTAGATATTTAGATTTGAAAATGGTTTATAGATCAAAGCTACTGAAACTGGGAAACATAGCAACAAGGTTAAGGTATCTCTTTATAGCAAAGATAAGGGACTGAAAGTTTGCAAGAAAACTAAAACAGCATTTAGATTTTTGCAGATTAAAAGAACTCCAGGACACTGTTTAACTGATTATGTCTCTTAGTTCATGAGTCAGATATCTTTTAATTGTCTGAATATCAAGTCACCATTAAAGACTGTGAGCACAAAACACTAAAAACATATTGAGCTAGTTTCCCAAACGGGGTATACATTAATCCAGGAGTAGGCCTTAATCTAGAATAGTTCATTCTGGTTTTCTGAAACACTTCTTAAATTTGTATTAGCTACATCTTATCTCTGAAGTGCTGGACTAATTAAATTCAGCTACCTGTGTTAGTCCTTATTAGTGAGAGTATTTTCTCACAGCACTGAGAGTGAGACAGACAGTGAGATGATATCCCCTGGATTTTCTATGGACATGTGAGAATGTTTTAATCAAAATAACTAATTACTGGTGCTCGTTGTTCATATTTCAAATAATAATATCTAGAAACATATTTGAACTTAAACTTGGCTCCTCTGAGGTTAAATTAAAGCCTTGATTCTTGGAGTAATTCTAATCTAAATCTAGAACAATTCCAAATCATGTATGGACATATTTTAGCTAATATAGTATTAAAGGGCAACTTTAATCTTGCATTAGACTTAATCCTGGTCTGGGAAACTGTCCTGTTAAAGATGCAATTGTTAGCTACAACATATGCCACAAAATAAATTACAGTAAAATGTACCACACTGATGAGATAATAAACTTTCTTGCCAAATTCCATAGAAATCTGCCAACATTTTGGAGGAGGAAGATGCCTAATAGCCTGTAAAGAGTACTTCATTGCCTCGTTCTGTGTTTTGCAGGAAGCAGTGAGGATGGGGACAAAGAGTAACGAGCTGTGGATATTTACTGCCTCTCTGTGACAACAACTTGGCCTGCTAGCATGACTTCTGATTTATTTTTTAACTTCAGGTTTTAGAAACACAAGACAGTGCCTCTTACCGCCTGTGGACACCTTTGTCTTACCACAATGTAGGACTGACCTAAGCTGTTTAGAATGGAGTATGGTTAATATATAAAATTTACAGAATATTAATATATACTGTATGTATGATGTAAAGAATATATGAAAGCAGGGGAAACTTGTATGTTGAATTCTGCATATTTTTTGGATCAAAGAGACAAAATGGAAGGACAGACCTTTGGAAAGCATCACATTTGCCACCTCTTTCACTTCTTAATTTATGATGGGAAGCATTCATGAGAGTGTGGAACCACCTGGACTTATGGAAATAGGAACTGTCGCTGAGTAAAACACACGTCAACTTTTTGGCTTTTCAACAAAGGATCAGCACTTTGAACAAGACTGTACCGCTCCACAGACTTTGTACTTTTTAGGAAACTGCTTTACTTGTCTTAATGAATATCAACAAGAATCCCTGAGGTATCACAAGTAATATAATGTTAATATTTGGGTTCATTCAGAGACAAAGGACATGCTAGTGTGAAAGAAGGAAGCAAAGGGAATTTTAATGGGTCATCTGATCAAACCTGGACAACCTGATATTTTGTGACTTTTTTTCTTCTTTTTTTTGTATCAGGACCACTACTGTACTGTTTTACATAAATATGTGGCTCATTCTCTCTACATTCTCTAAATTGAGTGCCAGCACCACCATCACAACCAAACATCAGGCACAACATTGTCACTATAGCGACAAGAAGTGAAGTAAGTAATTTCAGATTTAATTCTTAAAGATTTAACAGGTTGTTTTAAATATAGCAATGCATGGTTTCAAGTAACTAGAAAACAGTATCTGTAAGAATTTATTGCTTAAAGACAAAATGGGACCGTTTTTTGTTTTCTGTTTGGGAGTAGAGACGGACACACATGGTCATGGAAATCCATTTTCATGTTACAGGTTAAAAACAAATTGACAACTTTCAACTTGGAGACTTTCAGTATTTGGACTGCAACATAAAGATACTAGTTTGCTAATAATGACATGGGCCAATCGGGGTGGGCGATATGGATGAAATCCTTCATCCAATCTTCATATAGTATTTTTTCTGAACTTCAGTTAAACAATTAATAGATAAAATGTCTACTGCGAAGTTAAATACCTGACAATTACACGTTCTTCATCACATTGATGCAAAGATCCAGTAAATCTAATATTGCCAGAAATGCTCATTGATTTGCAACAACGATCACAATGGCCTTGTACAACCTGAGATATTAAAGGGACAGAACTCAGTAGAAAAATTTTTTTTGTCAGTATGCATCATATTGCCCAACCTTACAGGCCAGTATATCAAAATACATACCTGCACATCAGTATTAAAATGGCTGCTGTTAAATTCCATTTTTGTCTGAACAAACCAGGTTTGCACATTCTACATCCAGTATATCTCAGCTTGTTTGGAGCAGTTTTGAACATGATTCTGGTATTAGAAGCTGAACTGTGGAAGCTTTTCAGATTCAAAAGAAAAAAAGTTTGTTCCAACTTATCATTTGGGTTATTTACATATAAAAAAGGAAGTCAAATCTGAGCACCACATTAAAACAGGAGAGTGAGATTTTATAGCACTTAAAAGCTTGGATGAAATATTTAGAAACAGACTTGTTGAGCCACGTTGCTTTTAGGTGGGACAGATCAA
The DNA here is from genome assembly GCA_002120245.1 of Maccullochella peelii. Taxonomy (NCBI): domain Eukaryota; kingdom Metazoa; phylum Chordata; class Actinopteri; order Centrarchiformes; family Percichthyidae; genus Maccullochella; species Maccullochella peelii. Next base: position 166,543 of record LKNJ01001159.1, read on the forward strand.
TTCAGTGTTAAGTCTTATTTGTCTGATCAGCTGGCTGAAAGGCGATAGAGGGCCGATGCCATGATCATTAAATGTTACAGTGCTTTGCTTTCTGTGTGCGTGTAAGGACGTGAAATGGAAGGTGTGGTTGGCGAGTTGTTGGTTTGGCTGCTGTTTCAAAGCTGTCGGCTCTGGAGCCTCAAAGAAGCAGGATGCCACCTTTCAAAACACCCTATGATCAACATGTAGTGTCTTCTAAGTGTTTGTTTGCCTTCCAAGGCTTTAATATTCTGTAACAGTTTAGCATAGAACCATCTAGACAGCTGTCCGTAATATTTTTGTATCTTGACAAAATACTTTTAAGAGTATTGATGTGCTGTACCTGTGAAGGAGGGTAGGTTAAACATATGTCTCTTGTGTTTATGGTTGCCAAAGAGATGCTGTGTTGTGGTCCAGGGGCAACAGTAAGGTGTTTTTATCCCAACATGGAGACAGGGAGAACGAACATTACAGCAGCTTTGGCCTGGTCATAAAAAAAATTAAAAAAATAAAAGTGCAGGTGACATTTTGGTTTGGGATGCTGTCAGTAACATGCGCCCCCACACTGACCTGGTCACATCATTACTTTCTGTACCTTCTATCGAATATAAATAAAGTCTGTTTTACACATCTTAAGATATCTTTTGACAGTTTGTTAATTTTCTCTTAAAGATTATTCTGTGTTCACATGAGAGAACAGGATTCACTCTCATTGCTTTATTTGGTATAATTTAGTCTCTTAAATCCTTTACAGATGGCGATTTGAGGAAAAAGAATTAAATTGATAGTGATAGGGATCAGACTAATCAATATTAGCGCGATAATGCTAACCCGACAGTTGTTGTTAAAGATGGCAACCTATTACTCGTGAGCCAATGTGTGTCTGTCATGTCTCTCGGAAGTCACGGCAAGAAGTTTTGACTGATGATCACCTGATCTGACACGGTGGCCATCTTGAAAGACATAAACATCACGTAGTCTGATCCCAGCATTGCAGTATATACAAGAGATACAGCACAATATGGGTAAATACTTGATTGTTTATTCTCAAAATGAAAACTGAAAAACAGACACTGTTTGCCATCAAATCACAAAATGATACAGGTTTGACTGTCAGTCATCATATTTGTATTGTATTAGTCTTAATGGATCACAACAGAGTTACACTGACACAGGTTTTTCAGTTTGAATACAAATTTTTGGATTTAGGCTGCAGATATCTGATATTTAAAGAGTAACTACACCCAGGCTGAAAACTCTGCAATGCTATATTACAGCTGGGTGTGGTCACAAGAATAAAAGATCACAGTTGGCCACACCCAGCTGTGATGATGGGTATGATCTGAACTTAGACTTTCAACCCATAGGTCAGTACAGTTGCTCTTTAAAATATCCTGCACCTAATGTGAGTACTAACTGTATACAAGAAGAAACTGAGTATTATGAGGTGAATTCCCTTTCACATTTAGAAAAGGCACATTTCACTGAAACTATGTGCACAAAACAAGTTCTGAAACTTTGAAGAGAAAGTCCGTAACCGTTTTGTAACACTGAAAGCATTACACTGCTAACATCTTAAATATGAAGCGTATAGTTAAGACATTCAAATTTTGCTTTTAAATGTTCAAATCAGTTCAGTACATTTTTAAAATTTACCTTCAACCTCTCAAAACGTAATTTTATGAATTGTAAAGGGGAGTTCACCTCACAGTTCTTTCCATTAAAAGGTTACACTGATGAAATTCATCAGTAGATTTAACAACTCATACATATCCTCATGTCCATCAGATGAACATGGGGCAAATTTAAAGAGTAAGTTCACTCAAATTATGAAAAAACATTGTCTGATTTACCTCTAGTGGTATCTATCCATCCAGATGTTGTCCAGGTTTTAAGATATACACCTCTAAGATTCCTATCTCCGCCCTGACATAATTGAGGAACTGTTTTTTTTTGTTTTTTTTTAATTTGTGGTGCTCACAGCATTGAAACAATATATAAAACTAGAAAATTCCAAATTGAAATTTTAAGGTGTGCCTGAAGTGGCTAGCGTGACCTGGGCCCCCGCCCCAGAGCTGCTGTGCGTTGTGTCTCGCTCAGTCTTTGTCCCCCTTTCTCTCTCCATATTTGGACCTTCAATTTAAATTATGACCAAAAATGTCCCCCATACATTGTAATTGTGACCACAAATATCCTCTATAGTTTATATGCTTAGTGTAGTAAATTTTATTTATTTATTTATTTTTTTTTATTTTTTTTATGTGACCGGCTTTAATTTTTTATTTGGACTTTCAATTTTAATCATGGCCACATATCCTCCATAGGATAAATGGTATTTCAACATTGGACATTGTTCATATCGGATTCTACAGCAGAGTGTCCAATCATGGTTTCAGGGATTGAATCAGTTATTTAGTTATGGTTCCTGAATAACAATCGGTATGGGCTATAAATGACTGACTTTGGAGCAGGAGATCAGGGTTCGATTCCAGGCGAGGGCAAGCTCAGGGCTTGCTCACTACTAGAGATTGAAGAGGTACAACACAAATGCTACGGCAAGGGGAAGCCAGGATTAGGTGAGGGGGAGATTTCATTATCTTCCCACCTGAGGTTTAGGGGTACCAAGCCCCACACACAACCTATAGGCTGAGATAAGACAATAAATAGACTAAGTGAAGTACTCTCTGACGTCCTAGAGTGATGCATATCTAAATCCAACGGGGAGAGAAAAAGAAAAGATAGTGGTTGGGGGTTGCTAACCGCTGGGCCGATATCTTCTTTTATTGTATCTGCAACGGAGTAAAGTATTGAAGTATTAGGGGCTGAATAGTTAATTCACACACCAACTAAATAACAATAAGTAATATAACAACACCTGAGGAAGACTGATCAATAATTAGACTAAGTGAAGTACCCTCTGAAAGTCTACTAGAAGTGATGCTATGAGATGAATGAGAGGCAAGTAAAAGCCATGATAGCATAACATTACATAGACTGTAATATTATAGTCACTTGTAAACCTTCAGAGAATAGAAAGTGTAGTGAGGGATGTAGAACACACTGATATATAAAATAGAATAACTATTAAACTATCTAAAAGTATTGAATGTAATGTTATTGGGACTTGATACCCAAAACCCTCGGGTGATGAAAGTGATACTAAAGCTAGAATAATGATGTATATACAAATACAAAATTAAAGCAGCTCACA
>LKNJ01001159.1:169917-203789 GCA_002120245.1 Maccullochella peelii
GTGGGGTTAGCGGAAAGTCGCTAACAGGAGAGAGCTATGAGTGCTTAAGCAGAACTTGTGTACGCTTAAGTATATAGCGGGTAATTAGCCGCTATAGTGAAGAATATAACAAAATTAACTGAGTTTAGCTGGAGCAGCAAAGTACACAACCACTAACACAGAAGCACCGGCAACCAGGAAATGAGGCAATACGCTAACCGCAGTACGTCAGCACGTCGTTAGTCTAAAGACTTCACCGAGTTGCATATAAACTTACATACATACTTTCAAACTTTACTTTCATTCATACATGCTTTCATAAATACCTGCATACATACTACTTTCATACATACATACATGTACATTGTATTGTATGAATGTTTATATACAAGAATGTATTAAAATATGTATGTAGGAATTAATGTAAATTTAAATGTGTATGTAGGTAATGTATGAAGGTAATGAATGAATGTAGGTAATGTATGTGTGAGTAAAGAATTGGTTTTGGGTACCAAGCCCCAATAATTTATAATAGGGGTACATGGAGCAATTCACCAGCACTGCTGCACTTTGAGACTCACTGTGGCAAAAGTGCAGTTCTGAAAAAATTCTAGGAAGATATATCGAAGGAAGACAAGTTTTCCTACGTTTTGATGATAAAAATCATGTCTGTAGAGTGAAGATTGTGGACGATAGAGCAGTTTTTATAGCAACTGTGCTTCACACTTCAGGCACACCAATAATCATCAATAACATCTCTGTCCCTCTGATAATCCACAGACAACAGTTTTAATATGGACCATTTCTCCAGAAGACAGTGGTTTCAGTGAAAACTGTTGATCATAAATAGAAACCAGGACAGTTTCTGAGGAGACAAACATTTTTTTTCCCAGTGCTGTGAGCACCGCCAGTTAAACTCATCTGCATTAGAGTGAGGGTGAAGGCAGAAATCTAACAGACACATATGCATCTCAAAACCTAGACAAATAAAATCCAAACCATCTCCATGGCAAGATACCACTAGAGGTAAGTGAAAAAATATTATTTCTTGTAATCTGAACACACCCTTTAACCGTTACATTTCTAACAAAAAGGCCAGTATCAGCTAAGTCTAACTAATAATAACCTATATCAGTGTATCCCTGATTGCTTGCCTCTCTTCTCTCCAGTTATCTTAAACATGACAGAAGACAATATGAAATCACAAAGTTTATCGTATTAATATTTTTGTATTATTGAATATTTCTCTGTTGAAAATGTTGCTTTAAGAAGATGATCTTAAAAACTGTTTGTACACAATATTAAATCAAACATCAAATCAATGAAATCTGAGAACCAGTACATTATTACTGTATGTACAACTGCAGTGCTGCTTATAACTAATATTGCAGAATATAAGATTTCCTGTGAGTATACAATTAGTTGAAGATACAGTACTACGAGTAGTGTGCTTATCAGTTTTGATGCTATCACTCAACACAAATTTATTCCACAGATTTTTCTGGCTAGTCTATTTTCTCTGGTGTGTTTCAGTACAGTTTTTCTCTCCACCATCTGCTGAAACACCCGACTTGTCGTACTTTAGATTATCCATCGTGGTTCAGACAAACAACACACTCGATGTTCGACACAGCACCAACACAAGTTGGTGTGCTTGCCCTGTGAGAAGGCAGTATTAACAGGTGAGGCTAAAAGGTGAAACACCTGACGAGATGTATAGCTTACCAACATTAAAGCCCTTTTGTTGACAAGGCAGGGGGAGGGAGCTGTATTTTAAAGCACAGAGATGTCGTCAGGTGACTTCTCAGAGCAGCTGCAGATCGCATGAGTCTACATGAGGAGCCAGACATCAGTCTTTGGGTAATGACACGATGTAAGAGGCAATAATTCAGGCTTTGAAAATGAACCAAGCATCCAAGTGAGCCACGCAGGCAAACATCTATTCTTATTTCACACCACATGCTCCTTGTATGTTTTGAAAGTGAAAAGGGTGAAACCACTCCACTTCTGTCCATCACCATCACCCAAGAATGTGAGCACATGGCTTTAAAGAAACACAACTCAGTGGAAAACAACCAAGAGCAAAGCCTGACTTTTAAATTCTCCTGGCTGTCAATGTGCTTCCTGTGCTAAATCAGTTCTAGCTTTTATTTACAATACATTGTCTCTCAACTAATAGAGATTACTGTAAATGTGAATTGTTGTGGTTTAGTTCATTGGCTGGTCATATTTAAATTCTTATTATATAGTAGCACTATTGTAATATTGTGGTTGAATCAGAGCTTTACATCTGAGGGGATCCACCTACAGCTGGTTTGAACTGAGGGAGAGCTCAGTAGTCCCCCGGGGGAGGCGAGGCCTTCTCCAGGGAGTCATAGTGAGCTTCATCAAGCTGTTCATCCTCAACTTCATCCTCATCATCATCAGAAAGGGGAGGATTGGGTGGCGCCTCCACGGCTGGCTCGATGGGTGGATCAGTACTGGGAGGAAGAAGGGCAAAGAAAATACAGTGAAAAAACATGTAGTTTATTTTTCATTTGATAAAATGTCGTGCAAATTGTGCATAAAATTGAGAGCACAGGATGAAACCGTTCTTTTTCAGCAACAGTGCAGTTGAAAAAAAACAACCAGTGAAGCAAATAAAAGTCTGAGTCATGCAAAATAAAATAAAAAAGGGGATGAAGTTGAGTGTGATGCTGAAACATGCAACACGTTCCTGAAGTGTTATGCCCCGCAGTCAGTTGATGAGGTCAGTGTGCAGTCACATCACAGTGATGGAAATATCACAAAAGCCGCTCCACAACACCCAAAGCCGACATGACAATGAAGCAGTTTTTAGTGAAAGAGGAAGTGGTTGCACGAAGACCATGAAGACCCAAGGTCAGTCACTTACGATGGGTTTTGGTCACTCAAAAGCGGGCGTAATCAGGCCCTGTACTGAAAGGCAGAGACAGTCCCCACGAGTCAACATTCAGGATATTCTCAAATACCAAGTCACATATTAGATACAGGGCAATGTATAATTACTATATACAATGTGTATTTACATGGCTTCAAAGTATACAGTATGCACATTTAATTATTAACAAGTTGTCATCAATATTAAGAAGGAGCACTGTGTAGGATTTATGATTTAAAACAAATGAGACCATGACAGACGACTGGGAGCCTCCATTTTAAACTTCACTGAATCTGAAACAAATTATCAGATGTAAATATTTAACTGTTTACATTGATCTGATGAAGTACCTGTTTAACTGTCTTACAGCAACATGGTGTCTCCAAAATGTCAACTTCTGAGGAACTACTTTGAGGACTCATATGTGTTTCCAGTTATTCTGGCTAATTAGATTAGATACTAAATCATCTACAGCATTTAAAGAAAGAGGAAAAAGGAGCATGTAGTCCTTCAGCTGATCCAAAAGCAGGAAAATCACTAAAACTTGATACAACAATATAATATCAGACATACAGGTACCTTACGTGTAACGTACTTTATGGTTTACAAACTTTTGGTATGTCAGTACAGTTTACTGCTTAAAGGCTGCCAGTCAAACACAATGACCTTGTTTATGGTAATTCTACTGATTCTACTTCTAAAATTACTGTGATGTATATTTATAGATTTTAAAATACTACATGAATACATTCATAAAAACCCAAGCAGGTCACGGCTCTACAAACTCACAATTGCTGTGTTTTAACATGAAAATTATGACTGGAATATATTTACTTCACAACACAGGAAACAAAAGTAAAACAGGCAGGCACACAGACAGGCAAAGAAACCACAACACAGTGAAAAACAGACACGGGCACTATAAAATAAAATGAATATGCTGTGATTAGGACACACACACACACACACACAGTTGAGTTGAAAAAGGTACCTTTGCTAGCAGCAGGAGAAGCAGGCCAGTGGGTGCATGGCATTGGCAGGTCAGGGCGGGTAGGATGCAGTGTAACTACTACTGTGCACTGAACATACACACTGTACATGCAACAAGACCGGTGGAAGGTTATGATGGGAACCGACTCGGTTCCAGAAATGTCGACATGAGGAGTGACCCCAAATACGCAAGAAGAGCCGCTGGTTAATGTGTTATAGCAAGAGGATGATCACCAGTTTGTTAACTATGATAAAGGAACGCTCATTCTTCTGTTAGGATGCGGTGGATGAGCAAAAAAACCCTCTTGGAGAAGTCTATGAAGTCTGACAGAAGCAGTTTATGCTGCCACAAAGGTAAGTTCATAATTAAGAGCTTAATTAAGCTTTTGGTGAACTGTTGTAGATTACTCTACAATAAAGATAATTTGTCTTACAAGCTAAAAAATAAAAAGGTCTTCGAAGGCTTTTACAAGCTAAAAAGCCTTCGAGGACTAATTTAGAAACAAATTAAAAGCCAATTTAACAACAAAAAAAGAGAACATTTATAAGGCTGAATTCTTTCTAATTGTCTGTTGGGATGTAAAGGCCCTCTGGCTAAAAATAAATGAACAGAAACCAAAAATGTCCAGCTGAATAAATTTATTGAATACTTTTTAGAGTAAAAATTCACCATACATTTGAGGTCATCAATGTTACACTTTTTGATGCCCCCAAAGCATGCATGTCCATAAATTCTCTGTACAATATTTAGATGTTTTTACTCTTTTACAACAAAACAAAACAAAAAAAACCCAAAAAAACCCAGCACACCCGCTGATGTAGGAGTTATTTGGCCACAGGTGGTTGGTGTGCTATCTCTGCAGCAATGGCAGTCATACCTTGGGCTTATTTTAGTGGAGAAAGAAGAAACACTGGCAGCTTCCAGTCGTTTGCACTCGACTTTTGTCTCTAAATTCATCAAAACAGAGATGGAAAAAAAAAGGGGGGTTGGCAAAGCTGAGGGGGAACACGAGTGTTAGGTAACAGACCAACAGAGGAGAGGGAGAAGAGACAGCAGACATACTGTACGCAAGGAAAAAATTTCTACAATGCAAAAAAGTCCATCTGACTCAAGTCTCCAATTAAGTCTTAAGATACTTTTCTTCAAAAAACAAACAAAAAAAAACAATGCAGAATATAGCAGATCAGGAAAGTGACACTTCTAACAATTTTTCTGCCTCACTTTTTTCACTAATTTGAAGAAAAACTATTTTAAGACACTTTAAACACTTGACCACATTAAACATTTGGTAAAGACAGACATTTTTGCAGAGTAGGAGGCATGGGGAGAGGTGCACAGTTTACATTTTAACCTCCTCTCTTTGGTAAAGACAGTACTTGGATGAGATTTTGTTTTTTAAAACTCATAAGATCTAGAAGCCAACAATATGAGAAAGAACCAATTCCTAGTGGGCTAGTTAGTGGACATCAGATGTCGACAGACAGACAGTGGTTAGTAAAGACAGGCACTAACTGGACTGACATACAGACAAGCAGACCAGCATCTTTATTTAGCACAGAGAGAATCAGACAAACAGTTCTTTTATCTTCAAAACATGTTGCTTTTTGTTCACTGAGGTTTTAAAATCAAGGTTTTAATTGCAAAGACAACAGTACGAGAAGGCTGAATGAGGTTTCAACATCAAATTAACTCCTCTCCCTTCAAGGCTGCTGCTGCAGAGAGGCTGCGCCATAAATCTGTACCCTGGATAAATGTGGCACAGTGCAAACACCTCTTTGACGCCAATGACCCCGTTTCATTATCACAATACAGCTGATGCCTCATTTGAATCTCTGGATCCAGAAGTTCATCAGCATCTCTGTTATGGATAATAGTTCTAAGAACTTTAAGTTCTAAAAATATATTATTCATGTTAGTCATTTAATTCACAGTAAGAGGCACTATAACAGGTCTGAACAGAGAAAAGATTTGAAATGGTTGCAAATGAAAAGCGATGTTTCAAGATCATGTGCACCGAGCCAAACAGCAGTATCAGTTGTCTTTTCTTTCATGCATGAACGATGGTTAACCTAACTAGGGCTGCAACTCTTAATCTTTTTAGCGGATTTATGTTTTTAAAAATTGATTATTTAGTCCGTAAAATTCATAACAAAAATGTCCAAACGCCAAAGTGATACCATTTAATTGGGTTATGGACTGTTGGTCGGACGAAAAATCAAAGATATTCAATTTACAATTATTTAAAACAGAAAAAAGCAGCAGATTCTCACATTTGAGAAGGTGGAGTCAGCGAATGTCGATCGACTAATAGTTTCAGCACTAAACCCAACTCACAGCCTTGCATGTCATTCGGGGACGAGGGATAGTTGACCCCATTCAGCCTCGGCATGATATTCACACACCACAATAGAAAGTCAAAGGACCCCGAGCACCTGGGTTTGTGTGTCTGAGCACAGTGTCCCTCCATAAAGATGTTGGAGAACAAGTTCAAAGGCTGATCCTGAAAACGTTACAGTCGGTTGTTTTTACAGAGAGTCAGAAATATAGACTATTACTTTCATAAGGTGCGTTTTTTAAAATGAACTGATCATAGATACTGTATGACAAGCACTTCTGTATGGCACATTTATGTACAGTTAACATTCCTGTCACATCGTCTCCGTTCCGTAAGTTAAAACATTTACCAGCTGTTCACTACTCGTGATACATGGCCTCTTCTCTCAGAGGAATACAAAACCTCACAGCATGAAAAGGTAAAATTATTGTTAAATACTGAAAGACCCAGTAGAAGTATTGATTGTAATGCCTTTTTTTACATTATGAAAATCCTCTTTGGGATCAACATCATTATTTTCACACCCTGATTTACATATTTCCTTTACATCGTCATACTGATGGAGAGAACTGACATTTGTAAAAATCAGGTTCCTTTGGGGGGGAAATATAATCCCCAGCGATATATAAAAGAAATGTACATGCATGAAAGACAAGCAAAAGATACATTTTCTCAGAGAAAATGTCCATCACATTGATTTTGAATATTTAGATGGCACAGAGTCCGTTTTGTTCTGGTTTGGTTTGGTTTGGCGTGGCCCTGCACCAAGACGTCACCAGTGGCCCGGTGTGGCTACCGGCCGGTTAGACAGCACAGGGCAGGATTGGGGGAGGAAGGAGGAAGATCAGAGACGGGAAATGATACAGACCCAAGCCTCTTCCTTGCATTGATTGGCTCAGGGAGAGTTTATTGCCGTAAGCGGGAGGCAGGGAAGAGGGGGTAAGGATGAGGGAAGGGGTTGGTTGAGGGGCAGCGAGGTGCCTGTCCTATCGCATCGTCTGGCTGAGTCAGTGCCTGTTTGTCTGTCTGTCCTCACACTGTCGAAATCAATTTGCCCTCTGTGGAACTGTGGACAAAGAGAGGAAGAGGCTTCCAGGTGGGCTGGCTCAAGAGAAACAGCAGCAAACACAACCAGGACACACGTCTACCCTCCAACATGAGAAATAAACCTCAATCTAAAAGGCTCCACTTTAAATTCCTGCGATATGATGGTTGGTTTTAATCAAATGAACTGTGAATGAGAGGATTTGAAGCAGGGTGAGCTTATTAGGGATTGGGTGGGTGGGTGCAGTTAGCAGGTGGAAGTGCTACTGGAGATGCATGGTGCATGGGGAGAAGCTGGGAGGTCAAAGCCAAAGAGTGTTTTGATGTTAATGAAAAAAAAGAAAACTTAAAATCAACTTAAACTTAACACAGAAACCAAATTAACCAATAACATGCCTTAAAATGTAATCTATTTTTACTGTTTTTTAAAAAAAAAAAAAAGAAAAAAAAAAGGAAACTATTATTTCTAATGGTCCTGTGTGGGTTGAGACGGACCTCTTAACATTTATAGCCGACCAAACACAAAGCCAGTCTTCTACCAATATGCACAATAAACACAATATGATATTATCACTTATGTTATCCTATCGAACACGTGAAAACAGAACAGAATGCAAATGTAAAACAACACAAAGAAAACAACACAAAACAAAAATGTGGCGTGTCCTGCTGTTTGTGTGTTTGCGGGTCTGGACTTCAGGCTATGTGCCACATAACGCCCCAATCCCTCAACTCTCTTGCGCGCCTTCAGCGCCCAGCCAAAATGACACAATCCCTCACTGGCTTCCCATCCACAAACACTTCCAATTACGTTCAACCAAAGTAGAAGCACATCATCCAGTTTTTCTACATATTTGAATTTTGATGATATTCTGCTTGAACTGACAGAACTGATTTTTGTATCAATATGAAATAAGATATTCAACAAGTGCTTCTTACCTTGTGGGGAAGCGGGGCTCGTACTCTTCAACTCCTTGCTGTAAAGGCAAAAAAATAAGACGCATGAGAGATTTAGTCATGGAATTTATTCTGAGCCAACATAATAAAATACTTTTTAAACTTTCACTAGAAACTGGAAAGTTACAATGACCACAGCAGCCAGCAGATGGCAGCAAATGCACACGGTGGAACAATGGCTCTTCCTACAGGAGCCTGAGCTGGATATCAAGACTGGTTAAATGTACGACTACAAACTTCACTTTGAAATGTTGAAATTATGTCTTTATATTTCTCTTTCTTTCACTGAAAATGTCTTATGATGTTCATATGACTCTTTCCTACCAATATACAGTTCTCCTTATTGCTCTTTTTGATTGTCTGGTCTGCCCAGTAAGCATTCATTTTGGTGATTTGTAGGTCAAAAGATGTTTAAATATCTGTTAAAACAGCATTTAAACAATAATCTGATGTGAGACAAGTGTGTGAAACTGAATATTGAAATATGCTCACTAAAATTCTTTTAAATCCACAGTTTAGAAAAACCATCTACAAAATCTTTCACTGTTAAACCACATTAAGCTCGCTGTTAACCAAATGTCTAGATGTCTTCTGACCTACTAATCATCAAATCAGTGCTCACTGGGTGACAGAAACATTTCAGACACTTTTAAAAGCACATAAGCCTGACGACAAAACCCGGTTCTCCTTCAGAGAAGTCAGCAGAGATGTTTCCAGCCCCAAATGCTGTGATGCGGAAAGAACAGTTTAAGTTGTTACATGACTGCTGAGCAATTAAGCATCGCCCACATGTAATGTTCCAGGTGAGACGTAGGAGGGAAGCTGGGCTGATAGAGAAGGGTTCAGTGTTGCATAACTCTACTTCTGCTTATTGAAAAATTAACCCCCCCTCCTCTTTCGTACAGTCAGCTGGGTGAACGCTCACTCTGGTATCAACTGACGCCTGTCAGAAGAACTTCCCTCAGGGACAGAGGCAGCCAGGCGCAGAGAGCCACATCTTACACTCGACCTTCCTTAAAACAGGAACGTGTGAAGCGAAGGAGAACTGATTTCTGCGTTCATATAAGCTAATGTAGCAGAGCGTTCTCTGCAAGCTTTGGCACGAGAGGACTCTGAGTACTGCTAAAGGAAGAGACAGCCTGTCAAAGCTAAGCTATTCCTGTACTGCATCTCAGGTCAGCAGCACGTAGGGAAAAGCTACCTCCAAACTTTCTGAGACAGACAAGCACAGATCTTAGCCAGGTTTCGTGCGACGGCTCAGCTCATGTGTCATGTGTGAACTCATGTGTGGGTAGAGGCCAGTGTGTGTTTGTGGGCGTGTTTTGCAGGCACCCCACCTGTGAGAAGCCTGGCACCGCCACACTGTAGGGGCGTTGTTGTCTGCCATGCAGCGCAGCAGCGCTCTGTGCCGCCATACGGGAGTGGATGCCGTAATCAGGGGCGGCGAGAGCCATGTCTTCTCTCTCTAGAAGGTTGCCTGTGCTGCTACTCTTCCCGTGGAGGCTGGAATCACAGGTGTACAGAGAATGGGGAAATGGTAAAGATGTTGTTCCTCCTGGGCCAATCAGGAACACATATAGTATGTTAGCTAATGGGGAAGATCTGCAGAGGAGCCATGAGTGAGTTGTTGCTTTTGAAACTTTCATGATGGGTTATTTAATTCTCAGTTTTCATTGGAAGGTCTTACAGCCCACAAGCACTCAGGCCATCCAATGTTATTATCAATATAAATTTAAAAAAGTAAAAGTAAGTTCAGAGGTCAATATTCACCCAAATAAAATAAACAATGACAAAAAACTATAACTACAAAACAAATATATAAGTTCAGTTACACAACTTTGAGCAACATTCAATTAGCATATTTAGTGAAGTAATGACTTTTTCTTTTTAGGACAAAAGTAAACTCTCCATAACACCCAAAAACATACTGGTGTACTCGAAGTTGCCTCATGGAGTTGCCGTCACCGTCAGAGATCACCCGGGTGTAGGAGAAGGGAAACCAGCCACGCCTGGAAGAGATGAGACAAGATATTAGCAACACACAAAACAGTTACGGTGGAGATTTGATTAATCTTTAGGAGTGTGGAAACAACACTATGTAACCATGTTGTTTCTTATTTTGTAATTGTAGACACAAAGTGGTGGCATCTGCACCAAAAATTAATCACTGGTTCCTCTGCTAATGGCCTTCACCGAGCAGTTTTTGAGCTATGATAACACACAGGCAGACAACAAAACACTGTACAATCTTCAGAGAAGGCAAATAAAACTTGTGAATACATAAGTTGCACTCACATCCTCGTCTTCTCATTCTCTCCATAGTGCCACCCATCGCGGGCCTCGGGGACCAGCAGGGTTATCACATCGCTCTCAGTGAAGCTGAGCAGGGTGCTGTTGTCACCGGCTGCATGGGAGAAGATGGCCTGGACTCGAGTTCTCCCGTTTCTCTCCAGCCCCGCTGCCATGGAGCTGGACCGGGGCAGCGTACGGGTCTCCGCTGGTAGAGATGACGGGAGGAGGAAAACGGACAGCTTTCAGTCTCCATTTCTCCAATAAACACTACTGATATAAAACATGGTGTGTACCTACTGTACTTCCATATACTAGGTAAGAACACTTGGGACATGTGTTGCTCTACTAAAGAGTCTACAGGCTTTACTAGATGCACAACAGCTCTCTTTTTAAATCTGAAATGACTCAATTTTTTGTGAAACCTGTCCCTGTCCTACATCCATCCATCTATTTTTACTCATAATCTCTCTTTCACATTTTTAATAATCACATCTCCTTCTATTCCCTCTTGCTTTGGCCTGTTTCTTATTAAAAACTGCACAGGTTGTGTGTGACATCCAGGCAGATGCAATCCATTAGCTCTTTAAGTGGGTTTTGTCTTTGAGATACAATAATACTTTTAAAAGAAATACACTACCTCCACAACAAGCTGACAAACCCACAGCCCTGACTATTGGCTCATAAAGTAGCAAACAATTGTCTTTTTACACATCCAGCAGACATAGAACATAAGCATTCATTTGGAGGCATGTTTCTGTCCCCTTGATGAATCCAAGTCCAGTATTCACTGTTCTTTTAGATCTGGTTTGGTCTCCACCAACTCCTGAGAAAAACATCTGGCTTTTTAGCTGCTAGATGTTCTACTTTCTTCACCAGCTGGTTGCTAAGTTTGTCTGTCTGCTGCTGGAAACAAGGTTGATAAGAGCACTGAGACTGAGCCATACAGTAAATGTGCCAAAACAATTAGCTAAAAGAGGCTAAAAAGATCTTCCAAGCAGCAGAGCTGGGTGATATTTCTACCACTTTCATATTACACAGTCATTTTGATTCATTGTTGATATAATAATATAATAAGGACTATATCATTTCTAGACTGTAAATATAAAGACTGCTCTATATGAAAAAGTGCCCTGAGATAACTTTGTTATGATATGGCACTATATAAATAAAACTGAATTGAATGTCCAGTTAATAAATGCCGTCACCAACATCCTTAGCCTAACTACAAAACTCCCAAAATGTTCCCAGACCTATTCTTCCTTCAGCCTTCCAAATCCCTTCAAAGAGTGGATACATTTACAGCACAGTTGGACATTAGTGTCCAGCATGTGTCCTTACTCAGTGTGGTCTTGCTCTTGGCCGGGGCGACCTTGCGCACAGGCAGGGTGTTGGAGTAGACCTCCCCACCGTGCCGCTGGGTCTGTGGCGAGGCCTTGCCCTGGGCCACCTTGCCCTCCATCCACTGCTGGTAGTCCTCTCCTCCGTGAGCACCGCCCGTGCCGTTCATCACTGGCATCCCTCCCTCCACACCTCCCATCAGCCTCTGCAGAGATGATATTTGCATACAGGCAATTAAACCACAAACTCTTTTACATCACCCAAAGCTGCTATATAACATCCGGCAGCTCATTAATAATAATGAACAAGGTGGATTTGGGTCAGAAAATGCTGATTAATGAAAAGAATACATTTTAGTATATGTTGGTTTAAAAATAAACATGTGGAATGACTACTGGGAGACTGCAAAGAGTTTCAGTGTATTTAATCTGGGAACATAAAACACCACTGAACCACAGTTTTTAATCAGAAGCTCGGCCAAACTGAGGCTTTTCTTTCATGTAAAAAAGTTTTCCTTTCTAGTAACCAGGCCTGCAGGAGGGGGCAGGGTGTAAAAGAGCCAGAGGATGTGACGAATACAAGCCTCCTCTGTGCAACAAGTTAATTAGTGTGGTTTGCTAACGATTTAATTTGCATTCACAAGAGTTTTCTGAGGATGCATCGAGGGCTCCCATAATGCAGCAGCCACATCCGGGAGCAACACCCCTCGACACATTCCAGGTTCTTATTAAGGGTCTCATTAGACAACACTTACCTGTGTTAGTGTGTGAGTGCATTTGGGCTTCTATCTTTATGAGGGCCAATTTGAGTTTTGAGAGTGAACACATTTATGACAGTTTTAGCTCAGAAGCAGGTTTAGGCTAAAGTTTGCGCTAGGGAATGCATTATGCCAGTGAGGGTCCTCACAAGTACAGAAGTTCAAATGTGTGTGACGCATTCTAGAAAAAGATTTATTAACATTTTACTGCAATATAAAAAGATCCACAAACACAAACCAAGTGACCAATTGCAGTAGCCCATGCATAACACCAATTACTATAACTGCTGTTTCTATAAAAACCCATTATCATTTAAAATGGCTATAAATACTGCAGAGTGCACAGGTCTCAGGTGGACTAAATGATGATTTAAGGACAGGAACAGACCTGCTGTCCCATGCCCCCACTGGCCCTCAGGGCTGCCAGTTCTGGAGGCACCGGCAGGGGTTTAGCACCAGGGATGGGCTCAGAGATGGGCATGCCTGGATGATGAGCACCGGGAGCCATGATGCCCACTGCACCGCTCATCTGCTGGGCCAGGAACATGGCACGATCTGGCAGTTTGTTGGGCTCGGCACATGCCTGCTGCCACACTGGGATCTTCTGGGATAAAAGCTCCTTCCCCTGAAATAAAGGTAGAAAAGAGGGGTTGAGGCTCGTGTTCCAAAGACAGTATCTTTAGGTTACGCTGCTTTTTAAGCCTGGATATAAAGTTTCATTCTGATCACACCAACATAAACCTGTAGTGAAATTATTTCTCCTTTGCCCATTTTATGCATTCTTTTATTTGTTCAACTACAAAAAAAAAAGCAACCAGTGAGCAAAAATATCCTCTACAATTAGACAATTTTCTAAATGCATTAATATTTTTTTTAATGTTTAAACATTTTAATCCTTATTTGGATCTGGATCAAAAATATATTACATGTGTAATTTTTTCATTCAAAGAATGAAAGTTTGCTATTAGTTCATAAAAAAGTGAAAATGTTCACAAATGCCTCACAATGCTAATAAATCCGTCAGATCTGCACCGAATGAATCATGGATGGAATTTCGCTATAGACATCAACATGGCATCACATTATTTACATGAGCAGAAGTATTTAATAGATGGCAGGAGGAAAGGGAGGAACATACACTAGATGCAGGCCACAAGAGATGAGAAGAGGGATGAGAGGTAGGATAAAGTCAGAGATCTTCTTTATGAATGGACTCATTTGAGAAGCTTTCAGCTGGTGCTTAAAGAGCAGAGTTACATTTCCTCCATACATTATAGAGTAGGGCAGTTACATAAAGATACTTCTCAGTTGCAGTCATCGTCAATGAATAAATGAGGGAGTCCTGAACCCATGAATATTGGAAAGATACTGGAGGAGAATCTGCTCCTCAAACAGTTTTAACTCCACCAGGCTGGTGTGGAGGATAAACACAGTGTGGTTCCAAGGTTGTCTGGCCCTGCTTAGTCTATGTGGGCGCCAGGGTGTGGGTGGGATGATCAAATAAATGAACACATACAAAATATTAAAGTACAGCAAAAACAAATTCATACTAACAGGGTGAGCATCATGTAACTGGGGATTCATGCTCTGACTGAAATAGCTTTTTTGCTCACCAAGTTGAAGCTAATGATTTCTCCATCAGAGTAAAATTCTTCTCCTCTTGTGGCCGTAAACTTTCACAAGAGGCTAAATGAATGGAATTGGGATGAATGTGATATCAGCCATGCATTTCTATGCGTGTGCAGCAAAGCAAAGTGTTTCTTGCTGCTGGTAGAAATGATGAGTCACTACGACCTCAGTTAGCCCTTTCAAATAGCTAAAGGTAGAGCGTAGGCGGGTTAGCGTCTTTACCAGTGTGGTGATAAAAATCGACTAGCAGACAGTGGCTCTTTTTCCTTCATTCTTGCCTTCCTGCTCACCAACCGCAGCACAGGAGAACCACTCTCTCACAGAAACTGAGTTTGTGGGAGATTTGCCAATTTGTAAAATGTACCCAGTAAGACGGCTCAGAGACCAAAATCATCAATGGTCTTCTCACAGATTCTCCCAGTCCTCTGTGCCAACACTTTAGCATAGACTATGTTGAGTGACAGTTAGTGGCCAGCGTTTTCCAATATACACTGTGCTTACTACAGTGTAGCATTAACGTTACAACAGGTTCTTACTTTCTAATATCTGAAATAATGCTTGTGGCACACACACTATAGAGTACATACCCAAAACAACCACCCAACAACAACCTAGTGACACCCTAGCAATGCCCCTGAACACCAAAAGGGTATGTAACACAACACCCCATTAGCCATGTACCAACACCCTAGCAACACCTTAGCAAACACCTCACAATACCCTACCAACATTTAGTAAATGTGTAGTCCAAGCAGGTTTTGCTCAGGCAGCAAGAGCACTTAATTTATGTCTTAGTCTTGTGCATCTAACCCTTTTTATTCAAGATTAGGGCTGCAACTAATGATTATTTTGGTCTCTTGTTTCTTTATCAATTTATCTGCTGATTATTTTCTCAGTTATTCGATTAATCGATCTATAAAATATCAGAAAGTAGTAAAATTAATCCTATTATAAAATTTCCCACAGCCCGAGGTGATGTGTTCCGATTACTTGTTTTATGCAAACCCCAAGGACATTCAGTTAACGATCATATGACAAAGAAAAGCATCAAATCTTCACGTTGAAGAAGCTGGAACCAGAGAAAAAAAAAAGTGATTAATAAGTTAATTTCCTGTCGATCGACTAATCAATTTATTTATTACTAATATGTTATTTATTACTAACTGTACTTCGTAACCAAGATGAAGACTAATTCAATCTTTTTCTGCTGCTTGTGCATCATCACATCAGCAGTTTGTGTTCTGTGCTTCCTCCCTCTGTCTATCAATCACTCATTCAGACACTTTCACACCCACACACACAGTGAGTCTGAACAAAGTGTTCTTGCAGAAGTAGGTCATCCTCTCTCCTTCCTCCTCCTCCTCACCCACTCTCTCAGTTCACATTACCACTTCACATTTCCCCCAGTGTGAAGGAGTGAGAGGTGGGTGGGACACGCTTTCCTTATCAATTTCTTGGATAATATATAAACTCCTGACGAGTGATCTCCTGGCTGCACTGATGCAAAACAGAAAACTTTTTCCTGAATGAAATGGCCGAATAAATGCAGAACATAACAGAGTTTGGGAAAGAAAGACCTACATTTGAACATTTTCAGATTGCTAAAGTCTGCAAAGTCTGTATACAAGAAGTGTGCCAATGTGTTGTAGTGAGTTTTTTTGCTCATCTTACTTATGTAAGATTTAAACATTTTTTCCATTAGATAATTCTCTGCTTTTGCAATAACACACTTTCCCAGGGACCAATGAAGTTTCAACTAACTATCTGTACAGGCGCCTTAATTTTCAGAGCTTAAATAAAACAAGAGGTTATTTCCAAAGATCTCACCTAGAAAGCATTGATTTGGTGATTTGCAGGTTAAAAGACGCCTAGATTACTAGGTTCAAACTGGGCTAAATATGGCATATCAAATATAAATATACCTAGACGACAAAATACATCATGGAAATGCTGCTGAAACAATGGTTATACACCTTAAAACATCTAAAAACATTTTCTAACCAAATTTAACCCAGTTGAACCTACTGAAGACATCTTTTAACATGGAAATCAGTGATTTCAGGGAGCATCTCTATAGATGCAGAGCTATAGACGCCATCTTGCCATGACATCACCAAGAGACGAAGTAGTGGAGGAAAGAAGCTGTTCCTTCTCACCTTGCTGTGGTAGGCACTGCTGTTCTTGGCTAGGGCACACTGACGGTCCACCAGGAAGCAGTACCTCCTCCTCTCCTCGGACAGAGCGTTCTTGTAGCCCTCAGCGATGTAGCTATCCAGCTCGCCCTGCTTATTGCTGATGGCCTCTACATACTGGGGAGAGGAAGGAAAAGGATGGCATGAAAAAAAATAAAAATAAACATGGCTCTTCTGAAAGGGTTGAAGTTACAAAGTGTGAGAGGAGGATGACTTCTGCCCTGCCCTGAGCATTAATGAGCCAAAATGGCATCAAAGGGATCTAATTTGAATTGAGGAGAATAGATGTTTGTGGCTCTCAAAGCAATGAAAAATGGCATTTAAACAGTAACATCTCTTCCTGATTATTCTGGATAATCTAGAGACCTCTGAGCACCACAAGAAAATTCCATTGTGTAAACTGGGTGAATAAACCCTTTGACACTTGAAGCTGTGAATGACTTCGGCAGATAATGGACAGCATTTTGATGGATTTTCATGAACAGACTAAACCAGGCATAATAAATCACAACCATGACATATAAAAAGCAGAAGGATTGCGCTTTCATGTAGCACTTTGAAACTAATTGCTGTGCATTTGGAAAATGTCACAGCACATCAGACCTGAAAACCATGAATTAGAAGAAAAGAAGTGTCTGATCATACACGTGTCTGTGATAATGGTGACTGGAGTTCGGTATTTTCTGTCAATTAGCTGAACTCACTCACCCTTGTGCTGTATCTGGCTTTTAAACCCATTCACCCACTACTCCTTCAAGGACCCAGCCCACTGAGTCATCTCAGTGCTCGTATTGAAGTTACAGGACATCTCCTCCACCAAACACTGGAATCACTCATCCACATCTAGCATCACCTTGACACGCACAAAGGCAAAGGTAGAATGTAGTGAACCAAACGTTATCCTCGGGTTCACTTATGTAACTGAAAGCATTTGAAGATTCCCACGCCAAGTGCCAGACAGTGCTGAGCTCCAGCATGAGGTGTTAATGACCGTGGCTGGGTCGTTTGCCTACGCACAGTCATACGTGACTGGCTGGATGAACAAAACTCCAGCTCTGCTGAAGGCTAAAGTCTAGATGGAAAAATCAAACTGGTGGTGGCAAGATGTGATTATAAATGATGGACTTATGTTACCTAATGCTGTGCTATAATCACACATCAAGCATCTCCAGACGTGCTAATTAGGTAATTAATTGAGCCAATTCATGCATTCATTAGTACATATTTCTGCCTCAACAACATACTTATCTAAACATAAAAAAATGGAATGTATTAAAAGGGCCAATCTGTAATTAACTAAATAAATCAGATATTTTCACAAACATAACAGATAAAAATAAAATCAGCATTGTTTGTTGCAGGCCACTTTTACTGCTGCATTTACACATGTTTCTAATGAAAACAAATCTTTAACAGCATAACTAAAAAATATGAATATTAAGAACATAGATTATGTTTTTTTCAGGGTTAGTCCTATGGGTCTATCCTTTGGTTTAAATTCAGATCACAGATTGTGCCGTTATCTTAAAACATTATAAAGTTTTAAGCGCTTCAGCAAAGTCAGCTTTTCCTCGTTGATGTGGTCATTTGGGGAACAAAGTGCTCTAAAATCTGACCAGATACTTTACAAAAGTGAACCTGTAATACAAGTATAGTAAGCTAGTATTAGTGAATCTGAGCCAAGACTCATATATCACGAAGGACGAACATAAAAAGCTTCAGTGAAGAGACTCGGTCATTGGACATAAAGCCATCCTTCATACAGTAAGTGTGCCAATTCTAATGTGAACATGGTGCTGTACAGGCTGAGAGATTTAATTGAGAGGTCATCTACGGATATAGACAGATGTGGGGACACCAAAGTTATACGCCCTTTGCTAACTGATATTTTTGTCTTATGTAATATAATGCAGAAAGAACAGCATCAACACAGTCGGGGTTAGACGTTCAGTTCTCTGTGGAGGCCTCGATGGTGTTATTCACTCTTGCAGAGCCGGTTTCACTTCTTTTAACAAAAGAGCACTTAGTAACAGACTATAATGATAAGATGGAGACTGGGATCATCATGGGTTCACTGGTTACCCAAATGACTAATTTAATCCATTTACATTCTAATAAATGTGACAAAGGAACTCAATTTCCTAACTTTAGCCTGACATTAACATTCATGGAAAATTCATAGTAAATTAGCAAAGATAGTTGAGGGTCTTTTAGGCAATTTTCAGGTCTTTATCTGGCGAAAAAAATAAAAAGTATCTTAATAAATAGTAAAACAAATTGTTGCAGCGTTATGCTTTGTGCAAAAGTTGACGATTATTGACTTGTGTTTCTATTGGTGCTCACCAGCTTTATGGTTATCCTTTAGTGGGGGTCGTCATACATTTACTCACCTTTATTTTGCACTGCACCAGGTGTTCAAGAAGCCTAAAGAACCATTTTTTGGTTCGGTGTAAAACCTAAATACTTTTCATAAACTTAACTTTATCCAACTGCCTCCCTGCTTCACCTCCTCAGTCTATATTACTCTCACTGTCCACAGCCTGTTAAGGCAGAGTGAGATGTTTAGGGGTTTTTGAGGGAGACGACACCCTTCCACTGATTGACTGTTGCGTCTCTGTAAGGACCTTAATAGCCCAGGATTGACAGGGAAGATGAGTCAATGGCTGCAGACACCCAGCAATTAATCTCATCCTTTCACCCGTCTATACAGACTGATTAGAGAGAATGAAAAAATGTGAGAAAAAGCAAAAGCCTCATTAGCATTAAATACAAGCTGGAGCAGAATCATAAAAAGTTCTGATTTCCAAATAATTGCTTTAATTAACTGTGACATAGTTGATATTTTCATTTTCCCTGAGTGAACTAAGTGCCAGGATATTTAGGCTATCTGAAAGTCACAATTAGAGAAATTAATTGGTGAATGACACCGACACCCTTCCATCTGATGCTTCAATTACTGAAAGCTGTGTTAATTTTCTCCCGAGTGGCATTAATGAGGAGAGGTAACCGCTCTTTTCTATCACAGTTTAGCCAAGTTCAGCCACCTTTTTAGGTCTTTTTCTTTAAACAATTTATTTTTCAAGAGAATGTATTCACATATTTAGGCTGAACTCAGCTTTTAAGAGGTAAAAATGGTTGAATAATCTATAGCAGTTATATTACAGTATTGTATTTAAAGAAGAAAATGTGTACAAAAATAAAATTTTTCAGTTGATAATGGTAGTAGTTTATCTTTTAATTTATCACCGTAATTAATTATACGTTTCTGTGGAAATTAAAATAGGTTTCACAGGTGGTAAACACTGTTGATATACTGATGTGCCACATGGAGGAGCCACAGTGTCACACCTCAGATCTTTAAAATCTGGCATGTTTGACCCTTACACGCTTCAGGTAGGAGGATCAAATCAAAACGCAACTGGAAGAGAAGTTAAAAGGAAATCATCTAGATGAATACGATTATTTATCAGGAAAAAAAAACAATTTCTAAGAACTGAAAGAGGTCCTTCATGTGGGCGCACAATGGCTGAACATGCACTGATCACCCACAGTGAAACATTAAGGCCACTCATGAATCATGTGAACGGTGGAGGTGGAGAGGCTTTCAGGTAGCCTAAAAAACACACAGCACGGGACCATGTTGATCAGATGCAGACCAGCATGCTGAGGTGAGGGGGACACATGAGGGAGCTGTCAGTCACCCGAGAGTGACAGGCTGAGGTATTGGGCGAAGGAAAAACTGCCAGAGGATTCAGATTGTGAGCAGTTACGAGTGCATTTTACAGATTCAGAGAATCCTAAAGAGTCATAAGGAGGAAGTTAATAGGTGGTTTACCCAGGAGTTCACGTGTGTGCGCTTGGCTTTGTTTACCTGTCTGCTAAATTCCTCAACATCATACAACCTTCCTGGAACACCCTGTGAGCTCGGACAAGGAAACTAAACACTGTATAGGGGGTGCAACTAGAAAGCAGAAGCCGTCAAACCCATCTCTTTTGCCCCAAGTCTTCCTCACCTGGAATCAGGCAGGTAGGTAATCAGGTAGAGGGGTCCTATTTATTTCAGCTGATTGTGTGCTAATGGTGCATAAACCTAAATATATTTGTATTTATTCAAATCACCACAAACAATGTACAGTCTGCCGTTTGCTCTGTACCCGATGGGTACTTCAAGGCGACAATTTACATACACAATATACAGACAGTGAGAAGAATGGGAGTCAATAGCTAGATGTTTAGGAGCAAGAAAATCAGAAAGTATATAGGACGCGAGATGTTTTAGTGCTATAAGCTGGGCACATCCCTGGAGAACGTCACTACTTTGATATACATTAAAGTACATTCATCCCACCACAGCTGAGTTCCCATTCCATTATTTAAGTAGTTTTAATACGTCAGGCCTGCTGTATGCGGAGTACACATGCCGTGGTCGGCTCTCCAATACGGAGCCCTAATTAGATTCCAACCGGCCTTTCATGCCACTGCCAATCACCCAGTCCTCGGCTGGAGCTCCCTCTTTACACAAAATGTAAATCTGTCCAAAAGCTGCCCCTGGTTTCTGCTGACAGTGAGCACAATCAGCATTTAAGACGTGTGCTGAGAGGGTGAGTGTGTGCTTGTGTGTCCAGTATTTATTGACTTATTATTTCACATTACAGATGGTCTGAACCATTGGAGCAAAAACAGGGCTGCAGGGCCTCTGCTGAGAATGAAACATGTCGAAACTTGGACTGTAACAATAAGTAATTATACTTAAATCATGCAACATTATGACGAGATGTTTTCTTTAAATTAAACCAACCTCACCAGAGTGATACTGAACACCGAGTGATGGTACTGTATGTTCATAAGTTCTTTCATGTATGCTTGGTGCAGAGCTAAAAGAATACCTGCACTGCTCAAACCTCTTCTCTCAGATGAAGGAACAGAAACTGAAAGTAATAACAGACAATTGTGTTAACTGGCTCCGAAGCTCCCCGTCAGCTTTAAACAGTGGATCTCAGGATGGAATTGACTTTGGTGTTTCTGACCTGATGCCATTCATAATTCCTACATACAGTAAGCACCTTTTTGAGTCTTCTTAAATGTGATTGAACACTGCATGAGGCACAACCTGTGGCTGAGATCCTCAACCCAAAAATTTGATGCAGCCATCCATGTGTGTCTATAAGTTCACTTCCTGTTGTCAGTAATTCAGTGCAGCTCATCTCTCCTCATCACAGTTTGTACTCCTCTATTCCTTTCTCTCAACGAGCCCTCCTCATTGCTCTCCTTCACACACACACACACACGTCATCTCATGACGTGCTACCACCTCCTCTGAGCTCATCCCATTAAAAACGTGTCAGAAACCAGAAAAACCAAGTAGGCAGGTGGAAGTGTTTTCACGCGTCATTTACATGTTTCTCACGAGGCAGGAAATTCCCATTTTCTCCTCATCCTTCATGCCTTTCTTCTCACGATGCGATGTTAACTGTGTGTTTGACTGGTGTTAATGCTCTGCACTCACATGTTGGGAACCACAAAAAAAATAAATAAATAAATAATGCAATTAGTGTTAATATCAGTCACAATGTTGCTTCCCCTAAAGAAGTTTGCACAGGACTGAAGCTTTTCTTTATAACAGAGATGGTGAAACATGGCAGCTTTCAGGCTTTGCACAAACATACTGTCTGCCACGAGCACCCAGACAAATATATATACACACACACCACACTGTATGTTCAAAAAGGCAAGTCTGTCCTTTTATCTTTGGCTGTGAGCTTCACGGTGCAGGCCGCTGGGGCCTCCTGTTCCTGCCAAGACCTGGTTCCCAAGAGGGCCCATATGACACACAGCAAGAATCTGGCTACCTAAACACACAGTCTCCCTCAGTACATACACATGCTACTTAGGAGGTCCACACCACACACACACACACACACACAAGCTAACTAGACAGTATCCAGAGTCAATCCACTTAATGTATTATTTTGACTTTTAAAAAGGGTTCATTAGTAACTCTGGCACCATACAGAGGTAGTTATAGCAGACTGACAGGAATGGGCTGAAAGCTACATATAGACTGCAATTTTAACAAAAAACAACATGCGTCAAAATAATTTGAAAGATGCTATAATCACAAACATTCGACACATGCTGGCGTTAATGTTCGTCTGCATCAAAGTACTAAACTGCAGGAATATTTCACACATTTCTCATGAACTCTGGAATCTTTTAAAAAATGTCTGGATCTGCACCAGAAAATTATCTCTTGCTCCCTGCAACACGGCTGAACCATGTTTCACTGAAACGTGTCAGTGTGTGCTAACTAGCAAACAGGAATGAAAAAACAAGCTTCTTGCTAAACACACGAACACACTATTAATGTAGGCAAGTGCACACACTCTGGCCTCTGAAATTCACACAAGATAAGCAAATTTAAGTCGAGAGGAAGTGCAGGACTTCGGGGCTGAATGTTCCTGTGCTGTTCCTCAGAGCTTCACGTATCGATTTTTGTAAGAACAGGCCCGGCCGCCCCTTTCACGCTCCACCAGACACCCATCGAAGCAACACTAACAATTACACAATAATTACCTCCCCTGCTGCTCCTTCAGAGCGACCGCCTCAGCCTCTGGAAGTGCAGCTTAACACTATAGTGTTAAATTATAAATTGTCTGGTATTTTTGCTTGTTTGATTGCCTGTCTAAGTCTTTGATTCAGATTTTGACTATCTCCTATTACACTTTTTTGTTTTGTTAATGTTCTTTTGCCAAAATTGGATAAATGTATAATTTACAGACATACAGCCTTAATAAAAACACACTTGAAGAGATTCCTAACCCAAAACTCATCAGCTGGGACCTGATCAGGCAACAAGCTCATAAAGTCATTAGTAAAGAAAATTGCTCTGATACTTGTCAATCAGCCTGTAAACAATAATTCCAAGCCTTTCTTTCTAGTTCCTGCTGTCAAATTACATTTAATCACAATACTTTTACCCTGGTTTTGGGGCCTCCTGACCGACTAGCAGTCTAAGATGCATAGCACATAACCGCTTCGTCCCTGGTTTGAATCGGGCCAGGGACCTTTGTCACATATCATACCCTCCTCAACTTAACTGTCAAATGAAGCCAAAAATGCCTAAAGATTATTAGTAATCTAAAAACATGGATCCACTGACACAATATCAAGTGCTTTTTCTTGGCTTAGACAACAGGAACAACATTTCCTGTTGGATCATGATGTGATAAAATAATCAACTGCAGTTTAGTTCTGGATTACGAAGGTTTTAAACAGAATATACTGTCTTCCCGTACGATGGCTGTTGGAAAGCCACACTGGAGCCGCAGGTGAGTCCGTTTTTGCTGTGTACAACATTATGAAGACAGGCCGTCAGTGGATGAAGCCCCATATTCCCCGTTCCATTGAGAGTTTAATTATTTGCAACACATCCGACACCTGCTGACGAGGCAGAAATATAACAGAAGAAGTCCGTCAGAGACAGATTTAGCCTATCGCAGATAGCCACAGTATTCGTCCTGTCGCCCCACACAGAAACCCCCTGAAGGCGAGAAGAACTTGTGTGTGTGACATTTGAATAGGCAGACAGTAATGAGGTTTACAGCAAGAAATCAGTATTAGTCAGATTTTGAACTGAAATATTCTGTATGTCCACATCTGCACTGTCACCTTATAACATACAACATGCACACGCCCACACAAGCATAAGGATTTATAGATACAAATCTCCTCATTCCCCTTTCCTTTGTTTCACTCGTCTCCCTCTCAGCCTCTCTTTGTGCCGAGGAGCAGCCGATTGGACAGACCGCACATCACAGCAGCTAACAGCAGCATCCCCTGTGCAGGTTGTGTAAGAGGGCACGCCCACCATGTGTCACCGCAACACCTACAGACGGGCGCAAAGAGACTCGCACTGTCTCCTCACGCCTCCGCTCAAGCAGTTACCTGAACATGAGGGAAATACGCCACACTCAACCCATTCACCTGCCCTAACTATTATAAACAAATATTATGCAATACTGATAAAGTGCAGCAACTAATAAAAAGTGTTTGTGTTTTTTTAATATTCTCAATTTTTTATTAAAGTTTTTCCAAGCATCTTTTAAAACATCTCTTTATATTGCACATTTTGGAATGCAAATATACTATCTCTTACCTGACCATTTCAACACATTGTTAGGTATAAAACCACATGATTTATTTGTGAGTACTCCATTCATTTAATTGTGATTAGTTGTTACGTTGCAAGTGTTTGATTACCTTGATGAAAGCCACAGACTGAAAAATGCCACATTTCAAAGTTGTCCTTTATCCTACTGTACAAATTTTGCTGTATTTTCAACTTCCAAAACCATGGTAACAACCACAGTTCAGATCTGCGCGGTGCAGCCCATGTTTCCTTAAGAAAAAAATCCTCTAATGTTTGACTCAGTGAGTTCGAGATGTAACCTTTGCTATCTCCATTTCTCTCACTGTGAAGAGCCTTTCAGACTGGCACCCAGCCGGGGGTCCCATCCCATTCAGCTCAGCACGTCCTATCCCATCAGCACCGGCAGCAGTCACGGATTACCAGCCGCACCGAAGCTCAAACCCCATCAGGAGGAGGGAAAAGCATTTGAAAGCCAACTCTACGAAGAGTAGGGTATGTGGTACAGTGAGGAGTCAGCATGAGTTCACTTAAAGTCTGCGCTGGTGATTCTAGTTCTGACTCTGCTGAAATAAAGATGAAGTAAATTATAAGAAACTAATGTTTTCTCTGGAGGCTGACTGGCAGGTTGTCTGCGCCACATACTGGGCTCAAGCCAATAGGATCATATTTTCTTGGCACTGGCTGTTGTAACCATGTTGTCGTGCGTTTTTTTACAGTGGTCTTCCAGGATCCTGTATGAGCCACAGAGCTAAGGCATCTGTTTTATTCCTCACTGATCCATAGAAAAAAGCACCAGGAACTATAGAATTCAAAACATCTGACACTTCAGTTTCCTGCACACATCTGAACACACATTTAGTTTCATGAATACACACACACACACACACCTGCATCTCCTTGTCTCCATATTTGGAGGGGTGCTTGCTGCCCTGGCTCTTCCTGCGCAGTTTCTTCAGCTCTGCCTGGCACTTCTCCAGACTCTCCCCTTTGCTCTTGTGCTCCATCTGGTACTTCTTCAGCGCAGCCTGAGGGGGGCAGTACAAAGTCAGCAAGGGCACAGCAGTGCTCCCGTGTGTCAGCATCCACAGATGACATTTTACACTGACAAGTTGTCAGCTTCTGTTTTACTGCCTGATTGGTGCAGAATGGGGACTGGAGAAGGAAGGAAGATACTTTGGGATTATGATGTTTTGGTTATTAGTCCTCTTCAGTTTTAGCTGTTTTTTCTTGATTATGACCTTTCTGTCTACAGCAGTCTGACAGTTAGTGTGCCAGGACTGGACCAAGCCTTTTTGAGACCCTGGGCAAGATTTGTTTACACTGCCCCCAAAGACTAAAATTTGGTCTAGTGACCCCCAATTTGTAATAGTGGGGCTCTACCAACAACAAACTTTGATGGATTCCAAAATTCAGTACAGTGACCTCAAATGTCAAAATTTGGTTTAATGGCCCAAAGTTCGATATTTGTTAAAATCGCTAAATCTGATAAAATGTCCTCAAATTAAAAAAAATAAATAAATAAATAAAAAAGAAGCGGGCCCAAATAATTATTAATAATTAGTTTTCCTTTTTTTTTTTTATATCCCCAAATTTAGTAGTGCACGCTGTGTCTGCTGGATGTGTAAAAGATCACCTGTCTGATAACAAGTTTGCCCCGTTTCCCTGCCCCCAAGCCACATCAATCAGTTACTGCAGGTTTAAAATTGATCCATTTTCCATTTCTGCTTTTTCTGTGCATACATACAGTATGTAACAAAAAAGGAACATGCAAATCATGCAGATTTAAAACATGAGGTCATTAAGTTGCTCTATAGCCGAGTTGCATTTTAATACATCTGAATATTTGACTGTAATGATCAGAATGACATTCATCCAACAGCCTTCCAAACATGCTGGTACTTCCCCTGTCTCAAATGATGAAATGTTTACAGGAGTGATTCCAAACTACTAAACCACCAAAAATGAATTTGTGCATTTAATTGTTTCTTTCTTTATTTGCAAAACAACTCATTTTCACAGAATGAGTCATAATTCACAGGGCAGAGTGGGAAGTCATTTATGTAACTTGCTGCAGTGGTTTGGATGAAATTAAGGAGAGAGTGTGCATTTCGTCTTTGGCCCATGATTTCATGAGAACATGGTTCAAACTATATTCCCCATAACTTCCCTCCCTGGAGAGGCTTAACTGACGTGGAGCAGGGTTAAAAGTGGTGTTGCATTCAAGCACATGGTGGGTCAGGTACACCGTTACATAATAAATCAGAGTACAATGCCGTGTGAATCTCCTTGAATAGTTATGACTATGAATGGTGCTTTAAATACAGGCCATTGAATTAATGATTTAAGCTAGAATTGTAGTTCTTTCTTACTTTACTAAAATGGTGAGGCATAAAAAGTCCAGTCGACATTCCAGGCTAGTTAGCTTTCATTGTTCAATGTAGTTGCTCATGCAAGATTGATTAAATCATTCTTTCTGAAAAGCTGAATTTTCTGAGTTCTAAGATAAATAGGAATTGTTATGTTAAATAAGAATTGTTACTTTTTTCATATGCACATTTAACAACTACAGCTAGCATGAGGCTTTGGCAGAGCTTCTGTGGCTGAGGCTCACCGGATAGCTGTCGAACGCGAACAAAATAATTTGATCATTGTTACAGCTGGATTCATTGATCGTTTCCTCTAGGGGGCAGAACAGCTCCACATCAAACTGACACGATACACATCCCTGACATACAAAAACACTTTATAAAAAGGCATCATCAATAACATGTTAGCAAATAATTGCCTATTCATCCTCCTTTTAGCTCTGGTTAGGTCTCCACAAACTCCTGAGAAAGATATCTGGTTCTTTAGCTGCTAGATATTTCACTTTCTTCACCAGCTCGTCTCTTAACTCTGTCTGCTGTTTGGTGCTGGGCATTTAGCATTTTCTGGGCCTATCAGAGCTTATTTGCTGAAATTGGCTGCCTGCTGTTGCTGGAAATGAGGTTGATGAGAGTGAACCAAACAGTAAATGTGCTGTAAAACCAAACCAATTAGCTAAAAGAGGCTAAAAGTCTCAGTAGAGCTGCAGAGTTGGGTGATAATTCTGTGGTTTGTCACGTACACATACTCGTGAAACAGAGACTAGTTTAATAAGGGAGTGGGACTTTGTCACTACATAACTGTACATCAAGAAGGGAATCTCACATTCAGGTAGCGTGCATCCAACTCCACCTTCTTCTCCAGCTCTGTGAGCAGCTCGTTGTGGAAAGACTTCAGCTGAAAGACACAGGAATACAAAAACCTCAAAAACAATGCAACAAACACAGCATTAACTAAACCTCAAGTGGTTATATGCACAACCGCAGTGGATTATTTTCAAAAAGGAATGTAACATTGCAGTGTAAGAACAACTTGAAGGGATGTATTTGTGTTGCCATCGGAAACATCACACCCAAAGGATTAGGGAGGGGTGTCTGGTATGTAAACAGAGTCAACTGGCTGTCTCTGTGCATGTATGGATGCTTCTCTCTGTGCATGTATGGATGCTTCTCTCTGTGTGTGTGTGTGTGTGTGTGTGTGTGTGTGTGTGTGTGTGTGTGTGTGTGTGAGAGAGAGACAGGGGTGGCAAGCAAGATGAACCAGTGGTGAAATGTCACCAAATTAAATAATGTTTTATATATTTAATACTTCTCTTGTGGCATCTACTAGACCCACAGAGCACATTTCAAATGAAATACAAAAACATACCTCCCTCCAGCAAAACGCAACCATCGTTGCACTAAGTGACCGCTCACGTCTTTGTTTCTCTCTTATCATCCAAGCTGGGAGACACAATATTTTCTTAAGCTATCAGCATCCTACTAATCAGCAGGATACTTGCTGAAAAATCAGGAACTCAATTTCGATTGAAAGGAACATTGAGTTCATTGCTTAGAAACGTAGACAAAACTGTTTATTGGTCTCAGCAAAGAGTAAGGTCTGAACTGTGTTACTAAAGATATTTAGCCTAAAGTCACTACTGCATGAATTCTCAGTGTCTCTGTATAAGAGATGAGCATCTGCTCAATGCCTAATTTGTGCTGTTGTACAAAGAAAAAAAAACAAAAAAAAAACATCATCATTGCCTTGGATCTTTGACTTCCATTACCCACAAGGATGAGACGACATACAATTTAAAATACCCTTGGTAACACACTTTGCATAAAGATTAAAGCTAGACTGCTCCTCACTTCTTCCCTCAGTTGACTGAACCTTCCTTGCTAATGTTGCCACAATTGGCTAATTTACTCTTTGGCTATAGATCTTTTGGGGAACTCAGAAAATCGAAGTACACTAGAAGCTACTCAAGTACAGTAAAGAGTCTTGCTGAGTATTACATATTAAAATATATATATTGTGATGTGGAGACTCCAAGGCAACAGGCCCACAATCTGTTTGGCTCCCAACTCATGGCTTAAGAAGCGCTGATTTTAGCAACACGACCACCGTCACCACATGCTCACCATCTCTTCAAGCTGGATCTGGATCTGTCTGTGCACTTCAGCCATCTGAAAGAGCACCTCCCCTGCAGAGAGAAGACAAAGAGAAGAAAGACAATAAACAAAGAGAGGGAGGGGAGGGGGGGGAGAAAAGAGAGAGTGATATTAAATCTTTCCAATGTCTGCGAGAGCTACATACATCGTGCAAAAAAAGACCATGCAGCCACACAGAACAGATGAGTGACGGGTGTATGGTGTCGAGGGAGGAGGAGGAGGCAATGGACAAGATGAAACATCTGTCATGATACCGACGAAGCAGACGAAACGGTGACAAAAATCAAAAGAACATTACAGAAATACGCAGCACAGACAGAATGAATGAAAAAAATCAGAGTTAATCAAGAAATCTACTGCATGTTTTAAATACTGAAACCAAGGGTTTTCCATATTACCAAGAGCTTACAACACTACTGCTAATAAAAACACAGGAACAGCATGATAAAAGAACATTTTTCTAAATCAAGTATTTCATCTTTGCACTAAGACATACGCTGTACTACAACATAACAGGGGGAAAACACCAAAAAGCAGAACCCAGAAAGAAGTCAAAAGCTAAAGAAATAAAAGAAAAACCACAAAAGATAAGTAGAAAGTAAAGGATGATTCATGCAGCCAGGGAGGTGCGTGTCATTTTAAGATACCTACATGCTGCCTCTTCTGAATATGCAATGCATTGTAAAAAAAGGAACAAAAAGATCTAGTTTGAGCAAAGAACAGAGGGATAGAGACCTGGAGAGACAGTGACAGATCAAACTACCCCAAGAAAAATGAGACACACGACAGGTTTTCACACAGAAAAACACTCAGACAGGCAGTTGGTCAGAACTTCCGCTTGTTTACACACCGTCTGCAGAATGTACTGCGCAGATCTATGACAGCCCAAACACATACTGGATTTTTTATGTTCATGCTGATATTTGAAAGTAAAAAACATCCAATAATTATGTCAAAAATATCAGATGATATTTAACTTTAATAAATACAACAAACATTTTGACCAAGATTTCTATAATTTGGTTGTTAAAAAGCAGTGACAAAGAAATGTACTGAGTAGAGCCCGACCAATACATGGGTGTACATGTCAGCCAGAGTGACAAGAAATTCCAACACAGAAATGCAAAAGATATTTTTAAAGTCACTTAAAAACAGTAATGGTGATAACGTAATTTGTCCACCAGAGAGCACTGACAATTTTACACTGTAAAATGAACAGTACATGACTTGGTCACAATTCTTTTATAACAAAATTCATGACAAATGTTTGGAAATGGGTCAATGTATCATAAATTCTTCAATATTGTTTCTGCCTCAAAAATCCAGTATCAATTGAGCTCTAGTACCAAGGTAAGATATTTCACAGGTGAACAATAAACTTTACCATCGAACATGACAGTAAATATAATACTTTAACTGAACTTCACTGGGAATTTTTCTTTTTATATATATATATATATATATATATAGAAAAAATTAAAGTAAATATTTAAAACACTTGATTTAAGAAAATAAGGGTTATTATACATAATAATCTATATATGTACTACATTTTCTTATTGCATATCTACCAACATATGGCAATACTGATACAGTATATCTGTAGTCAGATAACATCAGGATAACATCAGGATATTAGTGAGGCTCCACTATCTATAATAAATATAGGCCTTGCTACATTCCTGCAAATTCCCACAGGAAAATATTCTATAGGTGCAGCATCACCACGAAGCACGGAGAGCCGATTTATTCTAAATGAGCCTGCTGATGCATAACAGCACTCATCTGCTTCCTGCAAAATGTATGTAGCTGTGACATGAAGGAGCGCTGAGGTGTGTGGGTGGGTGTTAGTGGACGTGGGGACACCGGACAGTGGACAGTCAGAGGGGACACTGTGAGGGTGGGCTGTCTGAACAGGATTAATGGGCTTAATGGAAGTGCTGCAGTCATGCAGACGAGACTCAGTTGGAGTAGAAGGGATTTAGGAAAGGTCGGAGCAGGGGGTGGGGGGCAGAGGTGGAAATAAAATAAAGTGTATATTTACTTTGGAGGAGTTTATCAATTGCAATTCTTTTCTCAATCCTACTCTATTCACTATCAGTGCTCTTTTACTTTTGATATGTTAGTACATTTTACTGCTGCTAGTCGCCAAGTTCAAGATCTGGAGTATTCTTGGAGATCATCCTGACTGCTCTTTAACTTTCCACAGAAACACAGATGTCACATATATATCTGGTCTAAAAGCATTTCCGACCCAGTTTACCCCCAGTTTTTGTCCAGAGCCCAACACAAAGCGCCCGTCTCCAACGCACCATCCCACTTTACAGCCACCCATCTGCTTATGAAAATGCAGTGACAGCTAGAACACTGTAGAAGTGTTTGACTGCCGCAGGACAGGGCATTAGGAGCAGCGAGGCAGATAAATGCACTGGCGTGTACTTTCAAACTCCCCTTTGATTCTTGGAGGGCGCCCAACACACACTCCATCCCATCCATTAATAAAAACAGCCATCGGCCATCGACAGGCGACGGCGACGGCGACTGGGCTGAACTCAAGCACTTCCATCACTCACACACACACACACACACACACACACACTTAGACAGATGTTGATCTCAGCCAGAGGGATATCATAAAACTGCACTTGATAAAAACAGTCCGGGTGGGATTCAGAGGATATTAGTTTACAGAAAATAACAGATCATCAAGGTTCTGGGTTTGTGTCACTTAACTGCCAAACGAACATTTAAAGCAAGGGAAACAATTTCCACTGTGGATTAAGGGACATGGTCCCTTAACTTCTCAAAATCCTATTTTTGCCCCCAACTTTTCCACTGATATACTCTAGAAGAGGATGCTGCACAAACTGTTGGGCATCATGGAAAACACCTCACATCCTCTTAATGACCTCCCGGTCAAACAGCGGAGAACTTTCAGTAACAGCTGCCATCTCCCTGTACAAGCAGTCCCCTCAGTGTCAGGACGGGGGGGTCGGGAGGTGAAGCTTCACGCTTCCCCTAACGGACAAAGACTAACACAAGCACGCTCAACCTGGACTCACACCTTTCAAATTCACCTTTCAGTGTAAAAATATAATTTTCCTGAAAATAACCTCTATGGAACATCAATCACAGTTAAGGCAGAAAGGGTCAGTGCTCTTAAATTATCATGGAAAGCAAGACGACCAATTTTATAATAATGTTATTTGTTATGTTGATACAACAGTATACAAATGTATTCACAGAGTTTTTGGGGGGTTGAAGAACCTCTGACTTCATTGTGTCCCTCTGCCCTTTACTCAAACACACAGTAACTCTTATGGATCAAAGTCTTTTTTTGTAACCTTTCTCTGTACAGTAACTGATCTGTAGAGGGAGTGTATACAGTGTGAGGGGGAATGAGAGAGAGACACACATCTTTACTTCACTCCCTCACTCCTGTGCTGCCAACAGGAAACCGCTCAGCTGGGAATGAAATACAGCCGTAGGGTTAACAACACTTCACACCATGCTTGCTTCCATAAAATGAAGCCTTGGTCACTATTTCTGGCTTTTATAACAGATGTGTTCATCTATAGACTAATAAAGGTTATTCTTCATTGATCCCTGTGGGGAAACTGTCTTCTCTGTTGTTCTCCTCCTCTGGCAGGTCAGGGTACAGCTACAGAACAGCACTCAGAGCTTCGGCATCTCTTTACCTCACACTTCAGTAGAGCAGATGGTCAATCAGAGGTCACCCTGCCACCAGCTGCTGCAGCGGTTGGCTCTTATTTTCACAGTTTTGACCATTATTTCTATCAGTTATGATGACAATATTCACCAAAATTCAAGGTCCCACAGGTCAAGAAACACAAGCAGTCTCTGTAAACTGTGATGGATATTTACAACAGACAGTTTGGGTAATAACTTTACCACTTGACTTTGCTTCAGCTAACATGTTGTTTTGAAACCTGCATGAGCGTCTAACTGCTCGTACTTCTGTTTTAGTGATAGTTACCACAGTGCAGTGCACTGTTAGAAATCATGGCCAAAACTAAAGCTTTGTCCTTTAAAAATCATCATCATCATCATCATCATCAAGTCTGCATCAGTATGTCCTGAGCAGATAACTGTCTGTCACCTAGAAGATCACCAAATTCCTGGATGTTCGGTTTCATTGCACCCATTTAATCCAAAAACCCCTCCACCTTGAATTGTGAAATACTGGACTTCTACCCGCCAGGAGTAAGCTGCTTACTGATAATCAGAGCAGATCACAACATCTGAGGCTTAGAGGGGAGTAAAGCACATTGTTGTCCGCACCCAGTGTGCATGGGTACGGATAAATTAAAGGCTACACAAACTCTGCTTTTGCCTTTGAAAGATTCTCGCAAATCGATAATGAAGCCTCCCTACTGCAGGACACAAGGGTTTTTTCCTCTTAGTCTGACATTCATTGTGGGTTCTTGTTATTCCATGCCAGTGTCTACAAATGAAAACTAAAGGCAGAAATTCCATTGAGTGCATTACCATTTCATTTGGCAAACTAGCAAAATGCCCGACCCAATTAAGCAATAAAAGCATGCTATTGTTTGTCCAATACTCACAAGACCCATCGTTAAGTCTAAGATTCAGAGGTTTACAGCACACATGGGGAGAAATTAGGTGAGCCCTTAAAAACAGCTTCCAAAATACAGCTCAGAGAATTATATTTGAGAATCTAGCTTGTGTATCAACCCTGGGAAACCAAACTGGGGTAAAGTTCATTCTGAAAAAATTACTCAGCTATCAAACAACAAGTGGTCAGTGTGTGT